>VDFB02210535.1:0-16092 GCA_007258455.2 Sequoia sempervirens | reverse complement strand
CTCTCAAGTCTCTCCCTCCTCCCCCCTCTCCCTCTCTCAGGTCTCTCTCACTCACTCACTCCCTCTATGTTTCTCCCCTCTACCCTTAAACCCTTAACCCCTAAACCCTAAAACCTTGAACCATCTACCCTCTAACCTTAACTCCACTTCCCTCTATCTCTCTCCCACTCCCTCCCTCTCTCTCCCTCTCTCAACTCTGTCCATCCTACCCCCTCTCCCTCTCTTAGGTCTCTCTCTCACTCAATCCCTATATCTCTCTCCCCTTAACCCTCCCTTCCTTTGTCTCTCTCTCTCTAGAGTATCTCCATCCTAGAACTACTCTCTCTCTCAGGTCTCTCTCACTCACTCACTCAATCTATCTCAAGTCTCTCCCTCCTACCCCTTCTCCCTCTCTTAGGTCTTTCTCTCACTCACTCACTCACTCCCTTATCCCTCTCCCCTCTACCCTTAACCCTAAACCCTTAAACCATCTACCCTCTATCTCTCTCCCACTCCCTCCCTCTCTCTCTCAAGTCTTTTCATCCTGCCCCCTCTCCCTCTCTTAGGTCTCTCTCTCACTCACTCCACTCCATCTCACTCACTCTCCCACTCTCTCCCTCCCTCTCTCCAACTCTCTCCAACTCTCTCCCAATCTATCCTAACCTCTCCCACCCTCTCCCAATCTCTCCAACTCTCTTTCACTCTCGCATTCTCTCCCACTCCCTCTCTCTCTCCCAGTATCTCCAACTCTCTTGCTCCCTATCCCACTCTCTCCCATCCTCTATCCCACTCTCTCCCTCTCTCTCCCGCTCTCTTCCTCCCTCTCTCCCACTCTCTACCACCCTCTCCAACTTTCTCCCACCCTCTTCCTCCCTCTCTCCCACTCTATCCCACTCTCCCACCCTCTCCAACCTTATCCCACTCTCTCAGGTCACTCTCTCACACACTAAGTCCATCTATCTCTCTCCCCTATGCCCTTATAACCCTTGACCCTTAAACCCTCTACCATATACCCTAAACCTTAAAGTTTAACCCTTAAACCTTCTACCATATACCATTAATCCTTAGGTCTATGTGTACACAAATCGGATATCCGATTTGAAATGGATATCCGATTTTTGGACCATTACTCTAAAACAACAACAAAATATGCTTTTTACAAATCAGATATCCGATTTGAAACGGATATTCAATTTGTAAAAAACATATATATACAACTATTTTCATTGTTTTAAAGTTACAGTCTACAAATTGGATATCCGTTTCAAATCGGATATCCGTTTCAAATTGGATATCCAATTTGGATCGGATATCCGATATGGAAAACTAGGATTAGTGTTTGCTTTGGTGGTGTGTACTGACACCCGAGCCTAAAAAAAGTCAACACGATATTTTCGCATTTTTGGGTTGATGAAAGACGTGTTTTTTTCCTCATTGCCACTTTTTGGCATACCATGATCCTGCACATACCCCTCTACTTCAAATCTAGATGCAAAATACAATGCCCAAGGGTTGTATTTATAGCCTTTTCCAAGCATATAGTGAGGTGGCAATAATAACCGATCTAGATTCGAATAAGAATTGATGGTGAAGATGAAGAGAATCAAGATGTTGTCCCCTTTACCAAAGACAACATGCCATTTGGATGGAAGAATCTCTTGACCAATAGGAAACATGCCATTTGGATGGAAGATTGAAGTGTGGGAAGAGAAGACCATGTGCTTCCAAAATTGGTGGAAGTGTGGGAGGAATAAGTCATGTGCTTCCAAAATTGGTGGAAGTGTGGGAGGAATAAGTCATGTGCTCCAAAATTGGTGGAACTATGTAAAGAATGAGCCATGTGCTTTTTTTAAAATGAGTTGAAGATAATTCTAATTAAAAATTAGAGTTATTTATTTTCATGTGACCTTGGTAAGGTGGCACAAAAAGTTGTAGAAATGTGCTCTAATTTCTAATTAAATTTAGTGAAGATTAATTAAATAAAACAAATTTAGGGAACCTTCTTTATTTAATTAATTTAGAAGAATATGTTTTAGATTTGGAGAATTTAGAAAATGAACAATATAAATAAATTGAGAATTTATTTATGCGTAGTCAAAATATTAATTAAATAGCTAGTATTTAATTAATTAAAGGTGATGACCGATTTTAGGTGTATACATTTTTCCTCTCTTTGAAGTAATGTTTTATGCATTGCTTCAAAGAAAAATTTGATACCGATGCCCATAAAAGTTTTTGATGCCCTAGTAGATGCCCTAGACGTTGATTTTCAAGTATTGACAGATATATGCCTCCTTGGGAGATAAATTCGTGAATTATGGAATTTTTCGATGATTTGATGATGACCTCAAAATTTTTTCCTCAAAAATGATTTATCTCCCAAAATTTAAGATTGAGCCTGCTAGACTAATTAATAGATGCCTTATGTTGCCTCCTCGTGTTTGATGTTTGATTATCACATTCAAATGATTAATTTGATGATGTTGATGTGATAGTTGATGATTGACCTCATGATAGGTGAGGTTCCATTGATTGATTGATTGATGAACCTCATGATAGGTGGGGTTGATTTAATTGATAAACCTCATGATAGGTGAGGTTGCATTGATTGATCGATGAACCTCATGATAGGCGAGGTTGATTTAATTGATGAACCTCATGATAGGTGAGGTTAAATTGATTGATTGATGAACCTCATGATAGGCGATGTTGATTTGATTGATGAACCTCATGATAGGTGGGGTTGAATTGACTGATGAGGAACCTCATGATAGGCAAGGTTGATTTGATTGATGAACCTCATGATAGGCGAGGTTGAATTGATTGATGATGAACCTCATGATAGGAGAGGTTGATTTGATAGATCATCAATGAGATTTGATAAAAATCTCCTTGGAGCTGATTAGATTTGATTGATTGATTGATTATGATCGATTGATCAGATTGTTGATTTGTGATATGCTATGATCATAGGAGGATTTTTGCATCGGGTGTAGGCAGATTCAAATTTTATTGGGTGATGTGATTTGAATTCTCTGATTGATTAATATTCCCTAGTATAGGATTGATTAATGTACCGAGGCTTGATGATGTACTGATACTTAATGTATACATTTATTCAATCAAAGATTTTGTGATTTCTAGCACTTTTTTGAAGGAGAGTTATCATGCAGGTTTATCATTGAAGATTAGGTGTATACAATCAAAACTAGCAAGTATTCGAGGATGACATTCAGATTGTTTCCTTTATACAACAATTAGGAGGATCTTTCGACCATTTACAATCAAGAGAAAAATCTCCTAAAGATTAGATTATCCAATTAAAAGGTAATAAAGTTCCTCAAGGTTTAATCTCCCTTGAAAATCTCTTTGACTATGAAGACATGAGAAATGGGAAGCAAAGGTTCATTGTGGATGTGAGAGACTATGAAGAGCTTGATGTTGGAAGCGGAAAAAGGTTAAAAGTTAGAAGGGAGGTTCTGTAGAAGGACAAGGAAAGACTAAAGGATCTATGTTTTAGATATGATGGGGTTATATCCTAGACCTATTATGATCTTAGAGGATATGATTAGGCATAATTATTTGTGGAAGGATAAAATCCCGTCTAATAGAAGAAAAGGTTAGTTAAACCAAAGGTCAAAGCATTGATGGTGTAGGAGCTCACCAAATTGATTGAGTCCAAGATCATATATCCGATTAACCATTCCTCCTGGATGTCAAATCTAGTACTAGTTCAGAAAAAGAATGGAAATATTAGGCTCTATGTTGATTTTAGAGATTTGAATAAAGCTTCACTAAAAGACCACTACCCCTTGCCCTCAATGGAGTAGATCCCATACACCGTGGCCGGATCAGAGATTTTTTCATTGCTTGATGGCTTCTTAGGCTATAACCAGGTATATGAAAAGGAAGGCGACCAAGATAAGACAATGGTTACCACTAAGTGGGGAGCATTTGCATACTCAAAAATGTTGTTCATACTTTCAAATGTTGGTGTGACTTTTCAACGAGCAATTGATATTTCCTTTAGAGGATTAGTTAATTTTATTATTTTGATATATCTTGATGACTTAATGGTCTTTTCAAAGTCAAAGGATGATCACTTTGATCATCTGGAAAAGGTTTTCCAGAAGTGTCAATAGTTCAAGATTTCTTTGAATCCCAAAAAGTGTGTTTTCAGAGTACCCCAAGGTAAGCTACTTGGTTTGTAGTGTCAAAAGAGGGAATAGCAATAGACCCCATGAAAGGGTGAGATCCATAATGGATTTACCCCTACTAGTAAATAAAAAAGGACTATAGTCCTTCTTGGGGAAGGTCAACTTTATTAGCAGGTTTATTTTAGATTTCACAAGCATTGCGAGACCTATCATGTTGATGCTAAAAAAGAACCTAATTTTCAAATGGACCCTCAAAGGTAAAACAACTTTTGAGAAGAGGGTATGTGTAGGATCATGATGGGCCAAAAAGTGGAAATGAGGAAAAAATTACGTCTTTCATCGACCCAAAATGCAAAAAAGTCGAGTTGACTTTCTGGTGGCTTGGGTGTAAGTACACACCTCTAAATAAATTACCAAACCTAGATTTCCAAATCGGATATCCGATCCAAATCAGATATCTGATTTGAAAAAATTATATATAAAAAATTTTCGGGTTGTTAAAATCATTTCACAGTCAAACAACCCGCGGGCTCACAATTAGGAGGTTATTCACACAACGGATATCTGATTTCACCAATATCTGATTTGAAAAGGTTAGAATTTAGATTTTTCTTTGCTTTGATTGAATTTTGAATGAGATTTGTATAATTTCAATTAGTTTTTGATGATTTTTTTTTCAAAATAGGGTTTTTGATTGATTTTTTTAAAAAAATTGAGTTTAGAATGGATTTTGATTAAAAATGAATGTTTTTAATGGATTTTGATTAAAAATAATTTATTTTTATGGATTTTGATTTAAAATAGTGTTTTTATGTATTTGAATTATAAAGAGAATTTTATAGATTTTTGTTAAAAATTAGGGTTTTTTTTTTTACTTTTTTTAAAACTATGGTATTTTTATAATATTTCCATTTATATTGTCTAATTTTAATTAGATTTTTTTTTTAAAAACTTTAATCAGGCATTATGGCTATTGAGAATGAGAATGGACAAATTCCACCAGTTGAGAATGAAAATCCACTAACTGAGAATCAAAATGCAGAAATGCCAAATGCTCCACCACCTCCGCAACCATCAATTGAAGACTTAATTGGTGAAAAATTGGAGCAATTGAGGGGCATTTGTGATGCTTATAAGAAAATACCTCAATTATCCCATATGTCAACCACATTGACATAAATAATTACAAATGTAGAAACCCTCTCCACCCAACATAATGCCTTTGATTCATGGCAAGAAACCATGAGGGAATATTATGCATGTGGATTGTCTAATGATGATGTGAAAAATCTCCAAATAAAAAAATCCCAAATAGCCTCTTTATTTATTATCCCCCGCACTGTTTTTCCAGTTAATGTTAACAAACCAAAACTTTCTATAAAATGGTGCATGCATAGGGGCATAGTAGATAAATTTTGGGATCGTTGGTGTATGGTTTTTGATAAACCACACAACAATAATCTTCATGTACCTTTTTACTTTATTTAAAAATTATATGCTGAGTTTTTGTTAGGGCATCATGTCAATTACTTTGACATTAAACCCTTCCAGGACGTTGGTGGAGGTATGTCACAGGATAGGCCAGGGGTATTTAGAGTAGTCAGGAGTCCACATGTTCCCCTTCCTTCGCCACCTCCAATACAACATCCAAATATTATAGAGGATGCAGCTACACAGACTATCTAGGAAATTCACTCTTTGAGTGGTCTTTTGGTTTCCCATGCTTCTTCAATAGCTCAACCACATTATGGTGATGTTGGTGATGGATCCAATATTGTTGCATCATCCTCCTTGGGTCCACATATTTGTGCACCACATATTTGCAAGACATGCTAGCAGATATGCTTGGGTCCTATTGTACAACGTGCTGAGCATCTATTAGAAAATTATGATTATCACATCTAGGATGTGGAGATTATAGCAGATCACACGTAGGGGAGTGGAGCACACCCTATAGAGTCCTCTCCTGCTAGAGAGGTGGACATTGGAATAGTTACACAGGTAAAATTTAAGGTGTAAATTCATAACTTGCATTTTTTTTAAAAATGAATATTGATAAGAGATAGTATCAAGTACTAATATTTATTTACATTTAACAGTTAATGTATGAGGAGGAGCTCACATGGGTCACTGATAGCACCCTTAGTGCCATTTCATTTGGCCTTGACACACACACAGTATGTATTTTTGCACTCACTCATTTAAATTTTTTTCTGTATACTTTCTTGTCATTTGAATTGTCATTAATGAAATTATATATTAACTTATATGTTTATCTTATTCTTTGCTTGTAGGAAACACCTAATGCGAGCAAGGTGTGATGCTCTCCAGACTATGGAGGCACAATGTTAGATAAGGGAAAGGTAATTGAACTCAAATTTGATTAAATTAAGATTTATAAGATCTTTTATTGATTATGCATATATTGACATAAATTGGTAGTTTGATATGTACTTGTCATTTTTATGTATAGGTGGTTGTGAGCTATACATCATTGTTGACAAGTGTCACAACACCTGAAGGAGTAGGTATTAGAACACCTGAAGGAGGAGGTGTTGAAACACCTGAAGGAGGAGGTGTCGAAACACCTAAAGGAGATAAAGAAAAAGATCAGCCTAAAGAGGTATGTGTTTATTTTATTTTGTGCTTGGTAAATATGTTCTTATTATCGACAATTGTATTGTAACTTGGATCAATTTTATGTTTTTGTTCAAATATATAGATTGGCATTACAAAAGTTGATTTGGTTGGTTCTTTGAGAGGGGTATATTCTAGGACTCTTGACCCTTCAATTTTAAATTATACAGTATATTTTAGGTAATCAAGATTTCAATTTTAGGGTTTAATTATAATTCAATGTATATTGAATTTTATGTTAATTATTCAATTTTAAATTATATCTAATAACTAATCTCAATTGTGGTTTGACTTTTTCTTGTGCAGCTACCTTCAGAGCCAACAAGTGCTTCAAAGAGGCCCCATTTTGATGGTCCACCAGTAGTTTAGGATGTGATAGAAATTTTGGCATGTAAATTTTGAATAGATACCAAGATGGCATATGCCACATATTGTAAAAAATTGTTTGAGTTGGCATTGATGCCATTTTTGTATATGGACATACACTTGATTATTAGATAATTTAATATATAGAAGTTGGTAATCAAAATTTAATTTCCTCATGTGCATGATTAAATTTTTTGAAACTTTAATCAAGTGAGCAATGGTTAAATATCAATGTACAATAGCATAAAAAGAATGGTTAAATATTAGGTAGTTTATATTCATATTCTTGATTGCATTGCATTGCACATCTTTCAAACTCAAAGCATTACTTCACATTGCATAAGTAACAACTATATGTTGATAGATGAAAAAATTTCAATAACAATATAGTTTTTACAAAGTCAACCTAAGCAGTTATGCAATTACTTCACATTACATAACTTATAACTAGGAGCAGCTATCAATTGCATTAGCCTTTCATGGAATTCAATGAGACTACATTTCTTTGAGGAAACTTGGCACAAAACTCACAAAAAATGGAAAGAAAGCACTCAAACAAACTTTAAAGGGTTCTCAGGCCTGCTACCCCCTCATTCCACATGCTATGCAGCCATTTACTTGTAGTACAGGGGCCGAACAATGGAGAAAATATGTAAAAATTATATATATATGTAGCCTAGAAGCATGAATTACAATTATAATATCACATAACATCATATAAACAAAAAGACCACTATAAACTTGAATGTCATTTAAAATATGCATGATAAATATTCATCTTTGAAACTTGAATTGTGGTAGCTTGATATTCAAAGTCTATTGATGTGAGGGTTCAATTTGTATGATATTGAAAAAAGAAGCCAACTGAGTAAAGTTATCAACATTCTTCAAAAATCATAAGAATTATTGTAGTACACTAGCCATTTTGATGTCTTCTTGCAATCTCAAACGTTATTTTGTATCATTGTTACATTCGTCTTGAGAGTGGTAGCTTAATATAGGTCCATAATACAAAATTTGGTTTAGTTGTGCAGTGTAACAGTGGAATAGGAAGATTTTTCTTTGAAAGAACGAAAGGGTGATTGTACATTTGAAGTGTATAAACACATACCTTTTTGTAATATCAAGGATACTTTTTGAATCTTCCATGCATTGCTAATCTAAAAGAAAAGGTCTTTTTCCTAATCTATATGCAGCGATGCTTTTGACATTGTCAAAAAGAGCAAAACTTCCCTAATGATGCAAAGGCATGGCCAAGAAATTCTAAATCTCCACATGAGAGAAGAGAGATGTTGGAGAGTACATCAAGTTAGTGAGAACCAAAGTGCAATGTGTTTTAGTTTGTAGTACTCCTCTATTTCTTTGCAGATGTGTAATAAATTCTTAGTTCAATGATGCAGAACAATTTTTGAGAAAAGAAAGTTGTGTCATGGTCCGCATTCAATTCAACAAGCAAAAATGAAAGCTCAGCCTCTTGGAATGAAAATTCTTGTTTGCAAAACAAATGAATAAGAATGAGGGAGTTAAGGTGTTTGAAGTTATTTAGAGGTCACTTTTAGGGTGCAAGGCTTAAAACTTCATTTTAAATGCACTCAAACAAAATTTAAAGGGGTCTCAGGCCTGTTGCCCCCTCATTCCACATGCTATGCAGAAATTTACTTGTGGTGTAGGGGCCAAACAATGAAGAAAACATGTAAAAATATATATATATATATATATATATATATGTGCAACCTAGAAGCATGAATTAGGATTATAATATCACAGAACATCATATAAACAAAAAAACCACCATAAACTTGAATGTCATTTAAAACATGCATGATAAATATTCATCATTGAAACTTGAATTGTGGTAGCTTGATATACAAACTCTATTGATGCTAGGGTTTAATTTGTATGATATTGAAAAAAGAAGACAACTGAGTAGAGTTATCAACATTCCTCAAAAACCATAAGAATTTTTTTAGTACACTAGCCATTTTGATGTCTTCTTGTAGTCTCAAATGTTATTTTGTATCATTGTTAAGTTTGTCTTGAGAGTGGTAGCTTAATATAGGTCCACAATACAAAACCTTGTTTACCTGTGCAGTGTAACAGTGGCATAGGAAGATTTTTCTTTGAAAGCAAAAATGAAAGCTCAACCTCTTGGAATGAAAATGCTTGTTTGCAAAACAAATGAATAAGAATGAGGTAGTTAAGGTGTTTGAAGTGATTTAGAGGTCTCTTTTAGGGTCTTCTTGATCATGTGAAGTGTATCAACACATACCTTTTTGTAATATCAAGGATACTTTTTGAATCTTCCATACATTGCTAATCTAAAAGGAGATTTTGATGCATTGCTAATCTTCGCTAATGATGCAAAAGCATGGCCAAGCAGTTCTAACTCTCCACATGAGAGAAGAGAGATGTTGGAGAGTACATCAAGTCAATGAGAACCGAAGTGTAATGTGTTTTAGTTTGTAGTACTCCTCTATTTCTTTGCAAACGTGTGATAAATTCTTAGTTCAATGATGATGAATTTTTTTTGAAAAAAGAAAGTTGTGTCATGGTCTGCTTTCAATCCAACAAGAAAAAGTGAAAGCTCAACCTCTTGGAATGAAAATGCTTGTTTGCAAAAAAAATGAATAAGAATGAGGTAGTTAAGGTGTTTGAAGTTATTTATAGGTCACTCTTAGGGAGGAAGGCTTAAAAATTCATTTTAAATGCACAAAAAAGAATGAAATTAATTCAAACCAAGTTTGTGAAGAAGTTAAATCTGCTGCCCACTAGTTTCCCTTAAGAGTCCAAAGTGCTAAAAGGCAACAATCTTTGAAGGGCTATTTCTCAGAGACCGTGATGCTTATAGAATCTTCGTTTGAGGCTATGGGATCGTGCTGGGACCATCTACAAAACACTCTCTCAATTTTTTCTATCTAAGAGGCGTTTTCCTATGGTGATGACTTTTTAGTGGAGGGAAAAGTTGCCAGATGCAAGCAGTGTAAAGTTGCAAATTGGTGCAACTTTCATTCTACAACTCATACGACCAAACAAACTGTTCCAACACATTTGGATGGGTACATTTACACTAGGGATGGTTATGTTTTACACCCAAATATACCGAATCACTCCAAGCTACATTGGATCGGCAATTTCCCTTAAGAGTCCAAAGTGCTAAAAGGAAGCAATCTTTGAAGGGCTATTTCTCGGAGACCGTGAGGCTTACAGACTCTCTGTTTGAGCCTATCTGATCATGTTCAAACCATCTACAAAATCCTCTCTCAGTTTTTTCTATATTAGAGACGTTTTCTTGTGGTGATGACTTTTGAATGGAGGGAAAAGTTGCCAGATGCAAGTAGTGTAAAGTTGCAAAGTGTTGCAACTTTCATTCTGCAACTCGTACGACCAAACAGACTATTCCAACACATTTGGATGGGTATGTTTATGCTAGGGATGGTCCTTTTTTGCACCCAAATATGTTGAATCACTTTGAGTTACATTGGACCGACAATTTCCCTTAAGAGTCCAAAGTGCTAAAAGGCAGCAATCTTTGAAGGGCTATTTCTTGGAGACCACGAGGTTTATAGAATCTTCGTTTGAGGCTATGGGATCATGTTGGGACCATCTACAATAATCTCTCTCAGTTTTTTTCTATCTTGGAGGCTTTTTCCTGTGGTGATGACTTTTTAGTGGAGGGAAAAGTTGCAAGATTGAAGCAGTGTAAGGTTGCAAAGTGGTGCAACTTTCATTTTGTAACTCGTACAACCAAATAGACTATTCCAACATGCTTGAATGGGTGCGTTTATGCTAGGTATGGTCTCTTTTGCACCCAAATATGTCAAATCACTCCAAGCTACATTGGACCAATGATTTTCCTTAAGAGTCCAAAGTGCTAAAAGACAACAATCTTTGAAGGGCTATTTCTTGGAGACCGTGAGGATTACAGACTCTCAGTCCAAGGCTATGGGATCATGTTGGGACCATCTACAAAAAAATATCTCAATTTTTTCTATCTCGGAGACGTTTTCTTATGGTGATGACTTTTGAGTGGAGGGAAAAGTTGCCAGATGTAAGTAGTGTAAAGTTGCAAAGTGGTGAGATTTTCATTCCGAAACTCGTACAACCAAACAGACTGTTCCAACACGTCTGAATGGGTACATTTATGCTAGGGATGGTCCTCTTTTGCACCCAAATACGCCGAATCACTCTGAGCTACATTCGACTGACAATTTCCCTTAAGAGTCCAAAGTGCTAAAAGGAAACAATCTTTGAAGGGCTATTTTTTAGAGACCGTGAGGCTTATAGAATATCCTTCTGAGGCTATGGGATCATGTTGGGACCATCTACAATACCTTCTCTTAGTTTTTTCTATCTCGAAGGAATTTTCTTGTGGTGATGACTTTTCTGTGGAGGGAAAAGTTGCCTGATGCAACTAGTGTAAAGTTGCAAAGTGGTGCAAATTTCATTCCACAATTTATACGACCAAATGGATTGTTCCAACATGTCTAGATGGGTATGTTTATGCTAGGGATGGTCCTCTTTTGCAACCAAATACACTGAATCACTCTGAGCTAGATTGGACCGAGTGAAATTAAGTGAAAATTTGATGCAGACACAAGGGTACAATCACAAACTCTTTGCAACCTACCTATTTGAGGCATCTAACAAGATTATTATGATCTCTTTGGATAGTCCAAAACTCCCTTAAAACTTGAATCACAACTAAATACACATTTCCCTCTTTAACCCCCTTAAACCCTTATAATAGTGAGAAACTAGTTTTTGTCCAATTACTCCTCAATTTTCCAAAAAACTAGACCAACACATGACTGATTCAAACACAAATATCCAAGTTACACAACATATATGAGAAAAAACATACACTCCTTTGGACCAACATTGACTTCCTATACATTCACCCTTGAAAAGGCTACTCAATTAACCCAAAAATGCAAAGCAACATACCTTCAAACACAACACAGACCCCTAAAAACTTGGGGAAGCAAATAAATTTCCAAGAAAACAAAGATTCTACAATTGGATTCCATTTGTACTGACCTGTAACCATCAAATCAGAAAACCCTTTTTTTTAGTGTAATTCTTGAGGGTTTATTGGATGTAGCACTTCTAGAACCTTTCAGACTCTGCCACCACCTTAGACACCTTTATTTAGGCCCCAATATGCTTAGAAAACAAAAAAAATTCTGGTATCTTAGAGATTTTTGCAAACCTTAGGGTAAAAACTCTATTTTCAAGTGAAAAAAAACCACCATTTTTAGACCTTTAACTCTTCATTTTATTTCAAAACCTAGTTCCCCACACCTTCCATTCTTGAAATATCATTTCATAATCCCTACCAACTCATCCCACTGATTCACATTGGCACACAGTAGGTGGGATGAGATTCAAGACATTAAAATTGCAAAACTCTTATTCCCCTGTTCAGGAACATGTCTAAAGAAAGTCTTAGTTTTGAGGCACAAAATGAATAAAGAAACCCTCTATTAAGAAGGCAGAATAAATTCAAGACATGTAATAATGTTTCTACATAAATTTTTGATACAAAAATTCTTGAATGGATTGTGCACAGGCAGAAAACACAAGAAAAATAGTAAAATATGAATTGAGCAATTGAAACTTTATTGATTCAAAGAAAAACAGTCCTTCAACCAAACTTGTCTCGAGCCCTTGAAGTCCTTAAGTACATTTCTATGCCCTAGAATCCAACTCCCAATGCATTTAACCACCAATGTTAACTAAATTTTGAAACCTTAATGTCCATTGAAGGCCAAAATACAAACATTTTTCACATTAATATGACTCATAATGAAATGTTGCACTTTTCCACTTCTAACTTTACTAAGACCTCACTTAATGGCTTGAAATAGCATCATTACATGTTCAAAACATTGTTCTTTCTTGTCCCTAAACAAATTTACTAATTTTTCCTTCAAAGGCTACAAAGCAACAACTAGGACAAGCTTATGCAGGTCCTAATAGATATGTTTGATGAATTTATAAGGTGTGGCAAGGTTGGAAACATTGATTTCCTTAAAAAACTCATGAAAGTTGCTAAAAATGAATTTTCACCCAAGTTGGATTTGAGGAGAATAAGTTGCAAGCCACTATAATTTATTATATATAAATGGGAGTTATTACAAAACTTGGTTCAAATGAGCATACCGATAGGAAATAACTAGGAACAAAACCTTCGGTTGTAGCTCGATTAAGTACAAAAACATAACCCTTTACAAAACCTATGAGTTTCCAAAATACAAACCCCTTTACATTTTAAACATACCCTTCATACAATGTCATACATTTGACCCATATTTCAAAAAACATCACTGGGTATAGATTATGCCTATACATAATTATGACTGTTTTACATTGTTTCCAATTTGAGAATTCAAATTTTATAAAATTTTCCTATTGGAGGCATTTAGGGCATAGTCTTCAACAATAGTAGTATGTTCACATTCTGGATTGACAAGCACTTGTACAAATCATTAAGCTAGCTTAGAATAACCAATCTATATTTTTCTAAATGACACAAAATATGATGAGATGATAATGTAAACTATAAAAGGCGCTTAGAATGACCAATCTATATTGTTGTAATCTATTGCATACCTCTTCAAAAGGATCAAAGTTGGCTATTGGTGTAGCAGGTCCATGATCAATCATGCTAGGAATATCAAAAAAGTGGGAAAATGAGAAATCTATATTGTCACAATAGAAAAGATGCTTAGACTAACAAATCTATATTAATCTAAACAACTTGAATGATGATGAATTGGTGATGCAAACTATAAAAGATGCTTAGAATAACCAATCTATATTATTCTAAATGACACAAAATATGATGAGATGCTAATACAAACTATAAAAGACACTTAAAATAACCAATCTATATTGTTGTAATCTATCACATACCTCTCTGAAAGGATCAAAGCTAGCTATTGTTGCAATAGGTCCATGATCAATCGTGCCAGGAATATCGCAAAAGTGGGAAAATGAGAAATCTATATTGTCACAATAGAAAAGATGATTAGACTAAAAAATCTATATTAATCTAAACAACCTTGAATGATGATGAGTTGGTGATACAAACTATAAAAGATGCATACCTCTTCGAAAGGGTTAGAGCTGGCTATTGTTGCAGCAAGTCCATGATCAATCTTGCCAAAAATATCACAAAAGTGCATACAAAATATCACTATTAAAGACACCTGCATTGCAATAGTATATAAAATATCAATATTAAATAAAGAACACTAATGAACTTAATCATAATTAAAATAAGCATTGTACCTGCCATTCTTGAAAATTCTATTCAAGTGTGCCTGAAGGGTCGTCTCTTTGCTTAAGAGTATCCAATATTGCTTCATGATCAACATTACTAAGTGTCCATAGTTGTTTTGTCTTTGGTCTGGCATGATGCTTCAACAACTTAACCTTTATTGCAATAACAAGGTACGAATACATGAGAATGGTTTTGTGTTTCTCATAGTCTTCAAATGCAGGTATGCCATTCTTTCTAGTCATGTATGTTTGCAACCAAGTTCCTGCAACCACAAATGAACCTGTAGGATACACGAAACCATCATCATCTTCCATTGGTTGTGTTAGATTATGCTTTACCCGCACACATCAAGCCAACCAATAGTCTGATCTCTCTTCATTCCCTTGTGGTGCAAAAATTGCAAAAATATGTCCTAGTTGTAGTAGATCTAAAAGCAGGTCATAATCAACTAAACTTTCCATTGTGCCATTTGTCATGGATATTGTTTGAGATAAAGGAGTTAGATACTGTGGTACCTATGTATCCACCCACTCGCTTGACTCACATTGATCCCACTCACACTGAATACAACACTGACAAAAACAAGCCAACTCTCATGTCCAAATGGTCCATATGCTTGCATTTGAGCTTTGAAATGAATGCATCTTTGAAGAATCTTTGATTGTATGACAATCCAATTTTCCTCCCACTGTACCCTCCTCAATGAACCAATAGAATTTGCACACTGTTGAATCAAGTCTCCCTCCCTATGACAATGTTGAACTACACCAATCAAAAATAGAACATGCATCGTTGAATTTTGCTCCTAAAATCTTCAATTTCTCCTTAATTAGAGCTCTCTTTATGCATGCACCTGCTCTGTCATGCTCCCCTTTCCCATGTTCAACCAATAAAACATACGAGCATTCTTGAATTGACCTAAAACTCCAAATATGAGGTAGACCCCTCTCTACATGCATTCTAGTCAACCAATAAAACATACGAGCATTCTTGAATTGACCTATGCAATTATCTGACCATATTAGATGTCAGCCCAGTGCCATATCATGCTCCTACAAGAACTCAAAAAGATTCTCGAAACAATGTTGGACATACTTAGATGAGTGAGATCTATCATCACTCATGTAAAATTGATACCCTCTGATTATCTTTCGATCCTCCTTTGTACTATCAGGTGCATGTCTAAACGTTATGTGGACAAAAATAACAATCTAAATGGAATTGTAATACTAATATTAAACCTCATTTTGTGGTTGCAATGTGTAGTTTTCTGCAAAATCAACCACTGATATAATAGTGCCAATCGGAAAAGAGTCCTTACACATCCTAAATTGTTGATCTAACCACTAAGACCTATGACTATGCCTTGCATACTTGTAGAAAATATTTTCCTTAAAATCTAAAATAAAATCAGCAACACTGCATTCTTTTGTAACCAACTCACATCTAGAACCTTCAACTCCACTTTACAAAGTATATTTGACTATCTCATATCTCTTTTTCTCAACAAGCTTCTTTCCAAATTCATGTTCAGAACTCTCATGAAAACATTGAACAAAATTTGACAAGCCATCACATTGTGAGAACTTTGCATTTAAACAATCATTTCTATAGCAAAATCAACCATCATCTCTAGAACATAAAAATATATCTAGTAAGTCCCTTGAT
>VDFB02210534.1:0-14682 GCA_007258455.2 Sequoia sempervirens | reverse complement strand
ATCTAAATCCTTGTTAAAAGAGGTAGTGTTGAGTTGTGTACATGTCCCAACTTAGATAGTTTATAAATGATACCATTCTAAAATTATAACTTAGGGTGCATACAATGGAAACTTGGATAAAATTCTTCATATTTTTCCTTTGAGTCTTATGACATGTTACTCCAAAAATGGTTGGTTCTAAATGTATGAATCGAAGAATAAATTTAGAGGAAAGAAACTAGATTGTTTGAATGAAATGTATAATAAAATAGTTCTATTAGGATTAGAAGGAATGAAGGTATTATTAAATTTTCTATTTTACAACTCAAAAGAGAATAAAGAAAAGGGTGTGCCTTGTTTGTTGTTAATTTTTATTTAGTAAAAGTGAATGAGAACCATTCAAATGAAAATAGACCTCCATTACAAAAGTCTTAGGATGTCTTTCCTAGAATGAACTCCTCATGTTTCCTCCTAAATGGGTGTTTTATTTTTTAATAGATTTCATGCATGAATTAGCCCCTATATCTAGAGATCCCTATCGAACAAACACTTCATATTTGCATGAATTAAAGGATTTATATGTTCTAGTGTCTTGTCATGGGATGCTCCAACTATTTTTATGAAAAAGAAAGATAAGACACTTTTCCAAGTTTTCTTGATTATGTACATGTTCAATAAATAAAAAATTAACATTAATATCCACCACCTAAAATATATGACTTATTTTACTGATTGAGAGGGGTGGCCATATTTTAAAAAATAGGTCTAATATTCAATTACAATTAGCAAAGGAGAAAGGAGGAATACATTCATAAAACTACATTTAGAATTAGGTAGAGGACGTCAAAATTATATGTTTGAGGCAATGCATATAAGACACCCATATACAAAATAGTACAAAAGAAAGAGAAAAAATGTAAAGAATGCACTTGTAACCTATACTTGCTCGAGCATTAAAATTTTGAAATTAAACATAAAGAATAATAGGATTTATAAATTATATACATGAGGCTATTATATAATATCAAAAAAGACTATTTTAAAGTTTAAATTTATATTTTAATTTTAGGGTAAATAATTCTGGTTGAATTTATGAATTAGAAATAGAAATTTTGAAAGGGCCCCACCCTTTTACAAAGACCAATAAAGAGACAAAAAATGATCAATCATATTGGCATGGAACAACAACAAGAAAAATATAGTTGTAAGTTAGAAAAATAACATCCAATTAGAAATAATCCAACAATAGTGGCAATGTATCTAATAAAGAGGGTCGTTTTCCTAAAAACATTAGTAGATCTATCATTGAACACAACTTGAATCCAAAATTATTCAAGGAACTATATCTTATTGTCAACCTTATCCTTTTCCATGAATGAACCTAGTTCCTTTGTAATGGAGTTTCCATCTTTACTTTCCAAAATTGAGACCACAGGGTTCCTATCATCTTCTAAACTTGAACCTTCTTCATATTTTTAAATTATTAGAAAGAATACCAAGAGGTGAATGTTGCAATTCAAGAGAATGGTAGAGGCAATGAACTCCAACTAATCCATCTGTAACATGATTCTTGTCTCTACCAATCTCCTCTAAATTTCTCTTGACAAGACCTTTTAAATTAGTCATGTCTACAAGAGGACCAACCACCCCTCGATTATGCTCAAAGGGAGCCTCAACCACATCCTAAGGTAAACAAGGCTCCATCTCATCCTTATGCATTTTGTTCAACCTTGCCTTCCTCTAAAATTCCTACACCTATAAAATACATAGTTATGATCTACACATGACAACATGGTGAAAACAAAAGAAAATCCTATAGCATGACATGTTGAACCCAAATAACCAAATTTAAAAATAATTTAATCTATAAGTATAAATAGTTTGATGGTAGAAACTTTATACATCTAAAAATATGATATTTAATGTGTGACTATTTTTCTTTCCAATCTATAAATTTTTGATGTGCTTGGCTATATAATTGAGATGGTTCACTCATAATGTAACATGATAAAAATTTAGTATGTATGAAAAAAATATTTTTGAGACATAAAGCTACCATTCTACATAACTCTCATGGAAACAAGAATATTATTTTATTTTAACTAAAAGAGAATTGTGTGTACTCTATCTTGAAAATTACTAATTAATTTTGAATTATATACTTATAATTTAAAATAAAAGAATCCTTTGTAACATGGAATAGATGGGTTAATTAATGAAATAAAATATGTTTTTATATTAAGAAAAAATTACAAATATATGGAACTCATACATTGAGAAATTGACTAAGACAACTCTGTATGAGAATTAAGACATGCTTGAATAATAATTTATATACCTTCTTTCAATAATTAACATTAGAAATTAATACTTGGCTCATATTGTATAATCACACTAGAAACCAACAATGGAAGATTGAGAGTCTCAACTAATAATTCCACCTTATAGATAATTCATACTAGAAGCCAACAACTAAAGACCAATTTTCATAAATAAAGTTCATGTCTTATATATCATGCCTTTGAGGGGTCCACAAGTACATTGAGCCTTTTGAAATCCTTCTCCATCTAAATGCATCCATTCAAAGACCACTGGGAAGTGGGTATCCCAAGTTCTTTAATTTCTTGTAGGAATTTAATCAAGAGTAGGACATTGTGACTTTGGAATGCAAATTTAAATCTAAATGCGCATCCAAAACATACAAATTCAATAACTAAATTTAACTGAAAAAAGTAGCCCACCATCTATGGCCTTCTATAAACTTCTCAAAGATGTCATTCCCATAAATGATAAATTAAAAGTTAAGTTATGACTTCACCAAAATGACATGAAATTGTCTTTCTAATCTATGTCATATTTGCATAAATCCCTCAAAGAAATTTTTAACTTATTTTAAACACTCAAAAAAATACATATATATGAATATATACTTCATTTATAAATTCTTGGAATATATCTTGATCCATCACAATTAAATTCTTAGACATCATGCATAATATTTTGATGTATTCACAAAGCCACCTAGGGTCTCATAAAACTTGAGTAGGTGAATACCAATATGCATATCTAATGGTGGGGTAAATGGAGGGGGATTAGGAGTAAGTTCATATATATCTATTACTTATTTTGCAATCCAATATATTGGTTGGAGAGGTTGCATTTGAATAGAAGGAGTGAAGATAAGGTCTATTAAAATATGACTCACCATCTTCTCTATTTTAGGATTTTGGAGTTTATCAAAATATCCTTTGTCGATCTCAACCAATCTTTGCTTCAACTTTCAAATCATCCACGCAATCCTCCCTGAAATATTCAATATGTGAAACATAATTATGAGGAAGATACAAATAATCCTTGACATAGCTTTTTGTATCAAAGGATAATATGGTTCTATAATTTTAAAGTATTTCCAATTTTGAAATCTAAATACAATCAATAATCTATTTAATCGAGCAATAATCATAATTTTAAGGAAAACATAAATTACTTGAATCTTTTTAAGGTCTAGATCATTAGATTCTACTTACTCTAACTTAAATTTAAAAAACAACATTAAAATCCACAAAACAAATTTCAAAGACATAATAAATTATTACAATATTATTTAAAAATCTAATTGTAATGAACATGTTATAGTAATAAATATTCAAATTTTAAATCTATGAAAATATATAACCAAATGATCCTTAGTTTTCATATATCATTTGTGATGAGAATGTTGAATATTATAATTTTTTAGGCCAATCTTTAGGCACTAATTCACCATTGTTAAAATGATCCTTAGTTTATTCATTGCTTTTTTCATGATTATAAACTTTTTCAATTTCTATTAAACCAAACTCAAAATAACGGTATAGATTAAGATTCTTGTCTTTATCCTACATTTGGGTCATGTTTGATTCTAGATTTATTATCATAATTAGAAGTTGTATAAATTGTTAAATTATATATTTTTTAACATATATAAAATGTATGGTTGGATTAGTGAGATATTTATAACAAGTACATGCAATATGAAGTCAAACTTTATTAGATTTGATTCTTAATAAATTAGTTTTAACGATTCAATTTATAGCTTTATGCAATCTATAAGTTTAAATAGTTTGATGGTATCTAAACTTTATACATATAAAAATATGATAAATGTGTGATTATTTTGCTTTCCAATCTATAATTTTTTGATGTTGTTGGCTATATAATTGAGATGATTCACTCATAATGTAATGATAAAATTCAACCTCATATGGAGGATTTTATATTATCTTCCATTAAATTCATCCTCTTTATGAGATTCTTATGGAATATTGATATTCTAGTGTGAATTCTTAATTTTAGACACATCTTCCATTAAATTTAGAACTATTTTAGATTATGTTTTAAATTTAAATTTTAGAACTGTTTTAGATTATGTTTTGTGTGCAATCTAGTAATTTGAATGTTTTGAAATTATTAAAAACTATGATAGATGTTGAATGTTTTTTTGTTAATGGTATGAAAATATTATTGATCTGAGTAGATGAATTATTACAACTGTTTTAGATTTGTATTCCCTTTATCTAGATATATTATTTACCAAGGTCTCATTGCTCTTTTAGGTGTACTGTATATATATATATATATAACATGGAAAATGCAGATCATGTTCCACCTGAGCCAAATTCTTTATTTGCAAATACCACTAATGAGATTAAAAAATTGAGAGACTCATGAGCACAAGGTGCAAACCTAGGGATATATTTTGAACCATGTATGTCAATATTACATAGTTTAGAAAAACTAAGAGATGAACTTGAGAGGACTAGTGCATATTCCCCATATAGAGTAGTTGTTGTTCTTTTCCGCATGCAGGAAGAAGTACATGGTGATGTTCCCCTTAAAAAAATATAGGATAGTGTGACCAAAGAAATGATAAAAAAAACTTGTTTTCTTTTTTATCAAAATGTGTGTAAGGTTAGGGGATACCAGGTCACTAGATGTGTCGATCATGCTATGGTTGAATTGATCTACCCATGATTTCTCACAGCACATGGTCAATACCCAAACAATGACCAGATTCCATTATATTTTGTTCAGTAGTTGTATGTTGAGGTCCATTTGGGCCTCAAAGTTAACTACCTAGACATTCCACCATATGCTGGTCAAGGGCGTGGCAGGATTGCCAATAGGCCCACCTATCGTCGAGCAGATAGACCAACCCCAGTGTTTAGGGTATTGGTTGGTGAGAGGTCTCCTGCTCTCACCCTAGCTCTAGCCCCCATAGCAGATGAGGTTGTCATTGCTTCCCAAAAGGAAGCAATTGACTTTGTGGAGTGATGATGAGCTTAAAATGCTCGTAATTTGGATGTTATGATGATAAACTTTTAATGTTTTTACTTTTGTTATTTCATGGCTGTTTAAACTTTGTTGAAACCTTTTATGGGGATATCCTGTAGCATAATACTTTCATATTCCTGTAGCTCATTATGTTGACTTGATTGCATTTATTCCTCGTTGACTCCCTAAAATGGCTGGTATATCGTATACAATTTTTGAATGATGAAGTAGATTTAAAATGTGTGATTAATGAATAGATATCGTGTGTGTGCCATACGCCTTTTCTTTCGCATCTGTTACCTTTTGTTTCGCAGGTTGTTGAAGAATGATCGAGTCAAGTGCAGCTGATCTCGGCTTTGCAGTAAAGTCCATTTCCTGCACGACTTCGAGGAAGCTCCGGTGAAGACTCTTTGACCAAAACTATGGGAAAGAATTTTAATGACAGTCAATCTGGAAAGAGTGGAGCGCTAGATTTTCTCCAAATTGGGTTGAACGCATAAATTCATTATGAAGTCTGTTCCTTGATTCGGGGATATACTTTACTCCCACGACTTTCTTTGATAGGGTTAGTTAGTTAGTTGCTCTCCTGTTTTATAAATAAAGTTCTCCTCCTGCGCGAGGGACACATAGAGAGGAGAAGATAGATAGAATGAGTAAGAGATGATAGCTAGTAAGTTAGAAGCATAGTAATAGCAGATATCATGTAAGAGTCAGTATGATAATAAAAATAGAATCTGTATGATCAAAGACAGAGTTTGTTGTTAGTTTTCACATCAACAAAGCAATGTATACCATTATGTTTTCATGAATAAAATTGAGATGAAGTTACGAGTTTGCTTGTCTATTATGTCGGTAGATGCTTGCTAAGGGGAGACCCACTTGGTAAGTATCGTAGTTAAATATCACGTAGCCTAGTTAGTTAGTAAGTTATTTCTTGTTGATCTTCAAATTAGCTTTTCATCTTTGATGTTTTCATACAAACTCAGTCTTATAGTGCTCCTGCAGCATAGAGAGTCCATCCCTATGACTGTTCCTGTAGCATAAGGCCAGTTCAAAGTTTGTGTTTCAGTCGTAGTTGTTATGATTCCTATCATAGTTGAGTTAAAGAATTTTGCATTACTGTTTTGTGGCTTAGATAGAATTTCTTTCCAGTATTATTTCTGCTAAGATTTGACCGAAACTAGTTCCTAGTGCATATATTTTTCCATGCCATTTAAAGTCTACGTCCCCTGGTTTGACAAGTAAAATGGGCGTCTATAGAAAGATATAAGTCATTTGGAATGTACAATTCGAAGGTTTTCTTGTGATTTTTCATTTCCTTTTGTGAAGTGACGGTGACAACTGTGACTGCCACCACTAGGATATTCGATGATCGTGTAGGTCAGTATTTGATGTCCAAACATTCCTGATCGATGCCATTTTCAGCACAGTGGACCACCATGGATCCTTTTACAATGGTCGACATCCCTACTCCTACACAACTTGATGCACTTACAGGAGATATGGCATGCAGGACTCTGCAGTGTTTGGTTGAGGACCTGTTGGAGGCATATGCCCACATTGCATCAGAAAATGGGATCGGTAAAGAGCATGTCAAAGATCGTTTGGCACATGGATTTCGTTCAGCTCCAAGATCCCATCACTCTCAGCCGAATAACTATGATGCGCGCTCGGGATCCACCTCACGGTTCATTAAACTAGTACCGGACTATGGCTTTACTAATATGTTGATGGTTTGGTTCATCTTCGTCGATGACATCTCACCTTCATAGTCCTCTACATTCATCATTTACGTACGACAGGATAGATGGATGGATGTAGATGTTGACTGTCGCTTGGATTTGGTGGATATGGTGGAGGTGATCGTTTGAAGGACTTAGGTCATCCGATGTCGGATGATGTGCATGTATGTGTGCATGTGCATGTTTCAATTCTTTTTTAATTATTTTGAAATTTTTGTTTTAACTAGATATTCATTTAAGCTGATATATATGTATATATATTGTTATAGGTGGACATACCTCATGTCACTCCTAGCCTTGGTCCAAATCATGTGCATGATTGACATGACTCAGATGTGGATGAATCTGTTGCCAATGGACATGTGAGTTTAAAATTTTTATATATACATGTGTATATATCTACATGCAATATTTATGTATGCATAGATCTAGATAGATATTTAAAAATACAAGTTCATTTAAAAATAACTTTCATAAAATTTATTTAATATAAATTATATGTATTTAACACATTCTATACACAATTTTATTTGTAGGGCTCAACACATCTATCAGAGCAGGATCATTATCATTTAGATGGTTGTTCGACTAGGAGTCGACATTCATATTAGGCCCTGCACACTAGATTTATGATCTTTACTACATGTATTTGCTTATATGATGATCTTTAGTATTCGAGATTTGATGATCTCTTACATTTGCTTATATGATATATACATACATTTGCTTATTTTTTGATCTTTAGTATTTGACATTTGATGATCTCTAATTTACATTAATTTGCTTATATGATATGTACATACATTTTCTTATATGATATATACATACATTTGCCTCTTTGCTTATAACATGTGTTATGTTTATACATTGAATCTCTTTACATGTATGTGTATGTGTTCGCTTATGGTTACATGTTTACACATGACATATGTATGCATTTTCTTTAAATATTCAATATACATACATGTTTGTTTATTTGATGATCTCTTACAACTTACATTTCCTTATATTCAATATACATTTGATCTCTAGTAGAATTTTAGGAAATCAATGCCACTTTATAATTAAGTTCATTCATGTTGATCACAATAAAAAAAAATTTAAATGACTTAAGCAACATGAGCCATTGAGTTGAGAACAAAATATAATCTTTTTGACAAGTAACTTGAAATTTAATTCAAATATAATTAAGAAAATTCAATTCAAATTATACCTCTATTATACATTTTTGACAAGTAACTTGAAATTCAATTCAAATATAATTCAGTAAATTCAATTCAAATTATACCTCTATTATACATTTTTGACAAGTAACTTGAAATTCAATTCAAATATAATTAAGAAAATTCAATTCAAATTATACCTCTATTATACATTTTTTACAAGTAACTTGAAATTCAATTCAAATATAATTAAGTAAATTCAATTCAAATTATACCTCTATTATACATTTTTGACACTTTAACAAAATTCTAAAATTACTAGATATGTTGTGCATACCTATGCATTAAATAACAACAAACTCCACAATGAAATAACTTGTTTGTTTACTACTTGATTCATTTAAACTAGGATCTAGTTATTCCATGTATACTAGAATAATTTTTTTCCCATCCCATATGCATATAAATAGAAGCTTATTTTTCATTATTCTGGATATCAAATTGCAAGATTAATTCTCATTTATATCACTTGGAGCGCAAATTTTGGAGAAGAGGTTTTTGCACATTTATCAAGGAGGCAAATATTGGAGAGACAACTTTTCATTTTTATCAATCAAGGAAAAATTTGGAGGAGAATTTAACTAATTTGGTAGAGGACTTGTTTTGAGTCATCTTTAAGTTGAAGAAGAAAATGGGACAACAAAGAAAAAGAAAAAATGTGTCTCAACGAAAATTGTCAAAAGAAGAACAAAAGAGGTGTGAACAAAACTTGGAAAATTATCATAGAAAGAAACAAGGTACATGTTTGTTTCTTCTCTCTCTCTCAAGTGTGTGTTTAGGACTTTTATTAACACCTCAATTTTTTTTCTTATAAATATATTTCCAATAGTCATCTTGCATAGACATTCCCTAAATTCTTTATCATCTACTTCCAATTGCTTTTGTTCCATAGAATTCTTAAGTTCAAGAATCTTTGATTTTATTTGTTTCAAATCCACTTAGATAACTCATAGTCTCTCACTTTCTTTTCTTGCATGTAAATTCAAACAACAAACTTGTAGGAATTTCTCAAGCTAGAGTCGAGCCAAATCTAGATATTGGATCAAACGAATCCGTTGAAGAATGCATGGACCTTGAAGTTAGGGAGGAGACCCAAGTTCAAAAAATTCTTGTTGGAGAGAGGTCAAGATCACTTCCTTCTACTGGTATGGATGAGCATATAAAACTAGTAGAAACTTCTCTCACTTATAGCATCATGTCTTATCAGTTTGTTTGCTTGCATACATAAACTTCACTTATATAACATCATCTCTCACTTTTGTTTGCAAAATATTTTGTGACATGTAGGAAGCGCTCAACAAGTAGGAAGTTCTCATGCTCAAGTTGAGGCAAATCTAGACATTGGATCAAATGAATCCGCTCAAGAACACATGGTCCTTGAAGATAGGGAGGAGGCACAAGTTCAAACAATGCATGTTGGAGAGGGGTTGGGATCACTTCCTCCTACTGGTATGGATGAGCATATAAAACTAGCTGAGAAGGTGAGGAAACAAATTTCTCATAGAAATTTAGATCATTTACTTGAAATGGATATGGAGAAACTCAAATATTATGCCAACCAACCTTATAATAAGAGAAATAGGTCAATGACTAAATCTGTAAATGGAATAATCAATCATCATTTCAATCATCTTGATACACTTGAAAAAAACCAATTGTTATCACGTTTACTTCTTCATAATGAGTTGAAAGAGTCATTACAATTGTTGGGTGTACATTCGGCATCAAATAAGAAGAAACACATGGGATTACAAAAGGATATTGCTCAAAATGTTAAAAAAGGTTTAGATTCCATTGGGAAAGGATCTACGATCGTGGATAAGGCCACTACAAAGAAGGTGATGTTGACATCTATTGTACATTGAGATATAGAAAAAAGAAAAAATGTCACTCATTTGAAATTGAACATAGTAGAATCACATTAATAAAATATGAGAAAAAGAGAAAGTTTTTGGATGAGAGTTTAGAAGGCAATTGGGCAATTATGTGTAGAGCTCCCCGTTCTGATAGGATTGAAGATTTTGTTAGGAACTTGGTCTCAGGTTTTTGGCATGATCAGACTCGTCCATCATCAAATACTAGAGATTTTATGAGACACAATATTGGACCTAGTATTTATGAAAATCATATCAAACATTGGCTAGACATAACACAATTTGAGATGTATATGAACTTTTGTAATGCATATCCCCATATAAAGATTGGGAAAATAATGTTTCAAAGGTTAAATCCATTATGTGAAGATAAACAAGTTTTTTGATACTTGTTGTTGTCGTTATCATATTGAATTTGATCTCTATTATCAAGTGTTTAGAAAGATGAGAGAAGAAATATGTGGGTTTCAAAATGCACCTCCTAAGCAGGCAAGTTTGTTCATAAAGTCTATATTATGTGATCATGAAAATGGACCTCAAATAAATTGCATAAAAGGAATCTACAAGACATGTGGAAATTTGGCTAAATTTCCTTCAAGAATTGAGGATACTGACTTAACAAAGACAATAAATTGTAAGAGGTAAGTATTATTTTTAGAGAGTTTATTTGTTTCAATTTCTCATAGATTGTTATTTGGATTCTCTTTGATGTAATGTTTCATTGATCAAGTGTGGTTTATTAGTTATTCACATATTTTACTGACAGAGGTACAAGTATGTAAAGTTGTAAACAAATTTTGGGAAAGAATCCACAAGGTTGAACTATGTAGAGGAGATTCCCATTGGAAAATTTATGGAAGATTTTTGAAAATTGATACGACCATACATACATCATTCCTTTTTTGCTAAGTGGCAAGGCACAACAATTCCAAACATTGAGAGATACTTTCCCACGTGGAACAATTCTATCAGTAGTTGAATCTACAAAAAAATACTCCTTTGTACATCAAAAGGAGATTCAATCAGACTATTACTTTTCAAAGCAGATCACTATTATGGTTCATGTGTGTTATTGACATGCACAATCAGAATTGGATGGTGTTGAGAGTACAAATGAAGAACGAGCCATTAAGAAAGAATATCACTTTTATATTATTGATGATAAAGAGCATGATTTACAATATTTTTTGAGAATTTGAGAAGCAAGGGTGTAAAATTTGAAAATAATTTTGTATGGTTAGATGGATGTGCAACACAATTCAAATCTTCACAACCATTCTATGCACTTTGTAGATATCATAAAATATACAAAATACCACATGTTTGGATTTTTTTTTAGAGTGGGCATGGAAAGGGTGAGCATGATGGAGCAGGAGCTTGCATCAAACGAGCTTTAAGAAAGCATCAAATGAGTTATCCAGAAGATCATCTGACAATTTACTACGATGTTGTTGAATGGTGCAAGAAAACATTCTTGTAATCAAATGTGGCTCAAGACGCCTTCTCAAGAACAAAACCACATTCCATACAGAGTGTTTGGGAGATATCTGCATGTATAAATTATATTAAATCCCAAAAACGAATTTATTTAAATTTAATATATATATATATACATATTTGTTCACATAAGTTTTGTTTCAGGCTTACATGTAATATCTAGGTGGATAGAAGATCACCTGCATGATGCAAGAGGGTGGTAGAAAAACAAGATTCTCGTATCAAGAGTTCGATAGTCGCCATGGATGGATATTAGACACAAGGGATTACTTCCTTTTGTTTTTACATTGAGTGCAATTGAGGGAAACCTGATTATGCATGCAACAATGAAGAATCATGGATATGTTGGTAAATGGGATATGGTACAATTAGAAGGTTTTAAACACATGATGAAACCCAGAAGAAAGATTTGAGGACATTCCCTTTGATTTCAATCTCTGATTATGACCATATTTCAGATTGGTTAGAAAAAGGTACACATGTGTATGCCAATAATTCTAACATATTATATATATCTAGTTAATGATCTTTTAGAGACATTTCTAATTTTTAGAATTATCTCTTGTAAATTTGAGGCTGTGAGGGATGTTTTTATACTAAGGCAGTATTCTGAAAATGTCTGGTTGTGTTAGCTATTATTTATCGGTTGCAAAAAAGAGGAAGGTTATTAGAACTCTGAAACAAGTGATGGAACGTCATTCTCCACAGGGAGTTTGAATTTAAAATTTTATATACATTGTATTCATACATGTGCAATGGCCTATTTATAAACATTGAATATATATTGTACAAACCTTTGGAGTATGAAAATGTTAAAACGATTCTGCTATATTAAGTTCCTAATTTTAGGGTTCATGCTCACCACGCGGTGTTTTGTTGTAGTGCAAGGGACATATCTGAAAACAAGTCAAAGTTATTCAACATGGGATTCATTTTGTTGACTATCAACCTGATAACAAGGTATATCAATATAGTCACTTAATAATTGCTACCACTCTACATCTTCATGCAGTTCCACATGCACGTGGCCAAAGAAAATGGAGACTAGATAGTGATGGTCATAAAAAAATTCTACATGTTATTGAAGAGCGGGCTAAACCAGAATCTTTGACTTAGATTATATCCATAGTTTTCAAGTTCACTTGTAACCCTATACATGTTCAAATGAGAAATTATAGTAACTTGTACATAGTTGTAAATCATTTTGTGTAAATTACAATTATATGTGCATATTTGTTCCATGGAAAATTCTTAAGTTCAAGAATCTTTGATAGCATCATCTCTCACTTTTTTTGGTTGCATGTAAACCCATATATATGCTTTAACTCATTGAAACATAGTGAAGTTTCTTAAAAAATCATTTTGCCTAAATTACAATTATTATACAACTTTATATGCTCGTTTCATGGAATTCTTAAGTTCAAGAATCTTATATACAACTTATATAATTTGTTCCATCGAATTGTTCCATGGGAAACTATGTAAATTTTAAAATTAAGTATTATCTAATTATAAAATTATTGTACACATATTGGTGTAAGTGCTCCTTGGTTTGCTTGCACAATCAATTAAGAAGACTTTTCACTGTCTTCATCCAGGAACCTGATCCCTTTCTAGGTTCTTGCTAGGCTTAGATTATTGGCTAAGCCCTGTCTCAACTCTTCTCCAAGAGCCTCACTCCTTGTGCTTCACCTTAGAGGACTGACACCACTTGAACTTGCAAAGCTCTCTCCTACACTTAGAAGACTCTAAGTGCCATCATCACACAAAACATTGAACTACTTGCAGGGGTGTTAGAGACACTGAAAACTTGCCAAACACATCCATTTAGATCCATATTTGATGGTATTCAATCTTCCTCTTTACCGATTCCAAGAAATTGCCTTGAAGAGGCCTTATTCCTTGTAGCCCTTACCAGTCACCTTTTTGCTTTTCTTGCTCAAACTTTCCAAACAACCTAAAAAAAACTTCACATTCAGATACCCTTTTAGATCCTCTAAAAGATTTACAAGATTTTAGACCCCTGACTCCTCCGTACAGTGGATTCCTACAATCTAGGGCAAATAGGGCTAATAGGCCTAATTACTAGGGTTTCACTGTTCTCTTGCTTATCTCTCACACAAACGGATTGATTAAGCCACCATCCTTCTAGTATTATTAGATATGGTCATGCCCCACTTGGAACTGTACTTGTTCTGTATAGTACCTCTTTCCCCTGCCCGTTCTCTTCAACTTTTCACTGCCAAACCTCTAGCCGAGTATTGTGAACTTGCCTAGGGTTTGGTTTTGAATGAAAATGCTCGACTCCATATGACTCCTACTACTAAATATTTATAGATGATTGGCTCCCCTATCATATCCATCCAATCTCAGGAAGATCCTATGGTTAGATTTTATGGGGGAGCCATGAAAAGACTGACTAGACTGTACGAAACAAGAAAACCCTCTAAAACCTTAACCTATGAATTTAAAGCACCAAATCAACTCAAAGCAACTTGATTACAAAATGAAAGATGCCTAAGACCACTCAATGAACACAAATCTAACAACAAATCAAAGCATCTAATTTGATGAATAGCACTGTCACTCAAAACAATCGGTATCACACAAAATTTGTAGAATTCCTCTATATTTTTCAAACCAAAAACTTGATTACAATTGACTAACTACTTGCCTTCGAGTCATTACCTTACATAGATGCCTTTTTCCATGTTTCAAGGGATTGGGTCGATCCCACACTCCTAAATTTTAGGGGATCCGAGATAACTAAGTTGCATGCAACCTGACAAATGTTGTCATGCAACTTTGCAACAACTTTTACAACTTCCCATCATTGTGTCCTCTTCCTAACTTCTAGGACCTCTAACTCCTTGATTTTGAGCCATCAAATCCCTTAAATACCTCTTGGCATCTTCTAACAACATAGATGTGTTTAGAACACATTTAAGGCTCAACTTTCAACTTAACCTACTAAGCTAATCAAAGCAAAAGATACTTAATAAAGACTAAGCTATGGTGGCCTTAGTCCTAATGACTAATTCACTTATTCCACAC
>VDFB02210531.1:0-119742 GCA_007258455.2 Sequoia sempervirens | reverse complement strand
TTTTCCTTCAAATTTTAGTCTAAAAACAAGTTAACATAATGTAAGCTCTCTCTCCCATTCATATCATGTAGGTACAAAAAATATAATGGGATTTGATACAAAGACAACATAATTCTTATGGTTTGATTATTTTAGCTAACTTTAAATCCAACCATTGGCAACACAACTCTATTAAACTTGATTTTAATTGTAAAATGCTAATTCAAAGTCTAAGAGAATCGTATCTATGTCAATCCTTATATTTCATTGGTCTATTTATTTCCATAACCACATTTGGCATGGAGTAAGACCAACTTTCAAGCATGTGTCATTATGGTAGACCATTTCCCATACTATTGCTTGATTATTCAAATAAATTCCCCCATATTATAATTTGTGAGCAATTAACAGTTTTAGGGTCCTAAACTACATTCATATGACCTTTAACATAGTTATTTTGATTGGTTTAACTTCTAACTCAACACAACATTGATTACAATTTTGATGACATCACAATTGACCTTTTCAAAATCTAGGAGTGATAAGATGGGTTCCTCTATCACCTTCCTCAAGATTGCATCAAGGGTGTTCAAATACCACTATATTTATTGGCACTTCAGTTCTTAATGAGCTTCCAATAGAAACAAATTAATGCATCAAAACTTTTGGCCTCTATTGCACTTCTTGGATTTTTCCACTTAATGGTTATGCAAACATTTTATGGATCCATCTTAAATCCTTGTGAGGATATGACAAGCCTAAGTATGCAAGCTACTTTTACATGAACATGCATTTCTTCAATTTGATGCACAAGTCTTCTTTCCCTAGTTGCATCAACATATTAAATGAGCACAAGATGCTCTTTTTCTCATTAAACACCAAAATATCTTTGAGATGTACATGACCACAAACCTATGAAGAAATGACTTCATAATCCCATTTATGAACCTTATAAATGTTCTTGGTGGTTTTTTTCATCCCAAATGACATCATGATCCATACCTACAAACTTGCCTTCATTTTAAATGTGGCCATCCATTCATCTCCTTCCTTGATCTTGATTTTGTGATATCCTCTCATGAGATCTACCTTGGAATTTAAGTATAACACAACACTTCAACAATACATCAAGTTATCCATGCATGAAAATGGAAGCCTATACTTGATGGTGATCTTGTTGATTATGTGATATTTTGTACACATCCTCCATTTATTGTCCTTCTTTGGTTCAAGTGTTGTAGGCATTGCTCAAGGAATTGAAATTTCCCTTGCTAGACATATTCCAACAATTTTTCAAACCTCTTCTTCAACTCCAAACTCATGTTAGAACTCAATTGGGAAACACTTAATTTAACAAATTGTAACTTGCAATTAGTTTTGGAATGTAATGTGAGACAATGCACATAAGTGACAACTTATTTAGCATGTATATGCTAATCACATCTACATACTCCTTGAGCAACATGACAAGTTTTGGCTCCTATATGGCTTAACTACTTGAGCATATAAGTCTTGCAATTCTCCCACCTCCTAGAAAAACAATTTTGGTTGACAAAATCACCTTGCCCTTATATGAATATTCTTCCTCATCCTTCATTGGAAGTAACTTGAGCTTCTTACCACCCTTTGTGACATTGGTGTTCTTGTGTCCATTATACTTTTATGGTCTACCCAAAAATACATGTTAGATGTTCATTAGGGTTAGGTTGCATTATACCTTGTCTACATATCTCCTAATGTAAAATGTAAATTGGCATTGCTCTATCCTTGTATAAAGTTATCCCTTCTACAACTACAAGATTGGAATAGGATACTAAATTATTTTGAATCCCGACTTCTACACCATTTCCATGGATACTAAGTTGTTAGTGACTCCATCAACAATGAACTTACAATGCTTTACTCTTGACTTGCACTTAGTTCAAAAGAGGCTCTTCCTACACCATAACTTCTTATCCTTGAAGATGAGTTTCAACAAAACCTTGCACATGATTAGGTTCACCCCAATCTTTGGGTTTGCACTTTTTGCTTTACTTCCTAATACATGCTTTCTTCTACTTCTTTGACATGCACATGCTTGTTTGTATGACTTTTTCTTTTGCATGATGTATGGAAATTCAAATGCTTGACAACTTTCTCATACACTTTAAAAGCAAGTCCCAATAAATATTTTTATTGTGGCCTCACTTTCCTCTATCTCCACCCTCATTAGAGATTGGCTCATTCTTGTGTTTTGTATGACGACACTTGCTTTTACACCATCCTTTTGTGCATATTTTTTCCTTCCACCATGTTTATTTCCCTTTCCATCCTTTACCTCACCACTATTACATGCATTTTGTTGTCTAAAAGACAAATTCTCCTTAGTTTTGAGTGCTAGTAGGTAGGCCTCTTTGATAAAATGAATTGTTAGGAAATAAATCTTGTCCTAGATTGAGATGTTCAAATTGAATGCGCCTAGACATCTTCTTAGTGTCATCTTCCACAAGACCATTTTGAATATAGTCTTAAGAAATCCATGTGTTCCTTCATGGTCATCTCACTTTGACATAGATTTTGGAGCTCCTTGCACAAATCCAAAACACAATTAGTTGGCATTGTCTTAAAACCTCCTCCATGTGTTCGTTCATGGTCATCTTACGTTGGCATAGATTATGGAATTTCTTGTATAAATCCAATGTGTATTTAGTTGGCACAATCTCCCCCTTGAGTTTGGCCATCATGCAATCTTGCTATAAGATTTTGCACTCATTTGCACATGGGCTCCATTGATTGAGTCCCGCCACAAGGTTGCATGCCCTGTCAACTTCATGGTGGAATACTTCTCCTTTTGGGTACTTGATTGTCTTAAACTTGAAATATTTATATCCTAGTGATCTAGTCAATTAGTTCTTTTGAATTGAAGCTTCTTTAGTATCTTGGGGGATCAAACCATGGCTTGCTCCTAGCATTCATCAAGGTGATTGCATATATTTCCTGTGATGATGTTCTCATCAATATCATTTAGACCTCTGACACCATCTCGTGTGTCACAACCTTACCTCTCATTGTCGTTGATATCTTCCATTACTACTCTGTTGCGTGATTTCAATGACTTTGAGCCAAGCTTGAATCCCTCACTTATTAGATAGATCTTTGAGTTGACTCCTTGATTGTTTCTTACACCTTGTCTTCCAACTTTGTGATCTATCTTCTCTAACTAACCTACAATGTGAAAATACTAGCACGAATGCTTTGGTTAATGAAAACTCTAGAAAGCTCCTCTAACACTCAATACTTTCTCTTATACTAGTTGGTACAACAAATAAATGTAGGTCAAATTAGCAACTCTCAAATTGGTGCACAAAGAAAACACATAAAAATTTATTCAATTGTAAAAATTGAAAGAACTATACTAGGCAACTAATTAATGAAACTCGAAAACACTATACTACTCAACCCACGAGAAATACTTGTAGAGACTCTCCAATAAAATTACTTCACCTTAAGCTTTACCTCAAACCCTAATCACATGTCAATTGTCAAACCCCTTTGTTGGTGCTCAAAGTTGTTGGTTTTCAAATTCCTAAAGCTAGACCCCTTCCTAAGCACTAAGGGTGTCAAACTTAGGAAAAAGACCTCAAACTTATGGTTAGGTAAGATTGATCTAGATCGATTTACTAAGGTGGGTGAGAATTTCTTTGACTTTAGGATCTAGTAGGCTAAGGAGGGGCACCCCCGAGGTGCTATGGTAGATATTATAGGAAATAGTATACACCATGATATAAACCATAATGAGTGCATATTATACATCTATTTATCTATCACTAAGTATCTATGTGTTGTTTTGACAGTACGAGGTTCTACACCTTCATTAAGCAAATAAACAATCATGTAGAGTGTCTAAAAATGCGGCTTTAACAACCCCTAATGGTATTATGCACTTCTAGACATGGAAGTGAATAAAGAAGAAACACCACAATATGAAATGAAGTTTAAATTTTATTATTTTGAATGTGTTGGTGTGATGGGAGGTTGAGCATGAGGAAAACAAGTGCTTGCATCCAATTAGGTGTATAGATTTTGAAACTTTCATACACCAAATAATGCAATAACTTGAATCCCATTTTGTAACACCTTAATCAAGATACCATTGAAGGCTATATCCTTGTTATTGGGAAATTTCAATCTCTATCCAAATAATTAAGTTATGACTTCAATGGATGAGATACAAAGCTTGGACTACTACAATATGAAAATCTTAAACTTGTATGCAAATCTGAAATTAAATAACCTTAATATGGAATTACCATGATAAGATCCATCTTCTTTATGATGTTAAAAATCAGCCAACACAACATGCTTAATAACATCACCTTATGTGAACTTATAACAACAATAAATAAAGCATAAAATCACCATAAGATAGTAGCAAATGGACACACATAGAACATAAAAGACATCACATAACACAAGATTTACATGGAGAAACCCTTGCGAAAAATCTCCACCAAGAAGAGAGGTAAAGTATGTATTATCTTCAAATAAATGAGATTATAATGCATTCAATCCACTCTCCTCTTTTCCTCCAACACGACAACACCTATGTACTCATGATCAACCTCTTTATGCTCCAACTTGTCCTTATTCTTGTAGAGTAACTCTACATTCAATCGTTCCTCATAATATCTACATCTAAGGAGCTGATTTTATAGATTTGTGAAGAGGTTTTAAGCACCAAACAAGGCACTCAAAGATGAATCTTCATTCCAAATGTCCCAACCCTTGGATTACCTCCTCAGAATACAAAAGGACACTAGTTTTAGCTTCAATACTTTCCCTCCAACTTGGGCGTCCAAACTTGGAAATTAAACATTACATTAAATGCCACAAAAGATGAAATACCAAGAGATGTGTGTTGCCTCTTTTCAAGCACCCACTTGGAGAAGCCCAATAGTCACTCATTTGTCCACTTCCTTATCTTTACCATCCCATTCTAGGCACCCACATGTGCGGAAAACAATATTAAATATTCATGTCCATAAGTCACCTTTATCGCTGCTAGTGGAACCCACCACCCCTTATGAATGCATTACAAACAATAGTAAGAATGAATATTACAAAATATTTTTCCAATACACCCAAAGTGCCTAGAAACACTTTCCAAGGATGTTGGAATAAATAAGTCATTATCTGATAATTAATTAATTATTAGATGCTTTTTTATTTTAATTACTTAAGCTAAACTTAGGAGTTACTTTTTATATTAGATTGAACTAAATATAGGACAAGTCTCATTGCATGAGATTAAGACACTTGTCACAATCTAATAAAATCCTCATCTAGGGTTTTCTTTTTTATGCTTTTAGAAGCATGCACCTTCATAGTAATCATTCATTCATTATTGCATCAATACAATTTGTTAGATTGTTGAGCAAACAATCATGCTTTGATCTCTCTTTTGTGATAGGATAATTGCTTGCAAGTGATTTCTAGAAACCTTAGGGTTCAATCATCAACTTCAACATTTATAAGGTAGATGGTAATGTTTTGTGGTCTCACAACATGCCCTATTTTGGCCTTGGAAAATAATGAGCACCCTCTTTTCTTTTTCCCTTGCTTTTGCTTGCTTGGTTTTTTTTGGAAAAAATGGTAAAATGAAGGTCTTTGCTCCGAAGTGCTTGGCTCCCGGTTGAATTGGAAGTCGTCCTAACTTGGAGTTTGTGAATTCTAGGTTCCCTTGAAATTTCTCTGTTTATTTGGATTCTCGGGTTTTCATGTGTCAAGTTTTGCTAAGCAGAATACAACATGAGTTGTACAAGGCTCATAAGTGTACCCGATGGGGCTACACCAATGAGTGGTTTTACCTGGTGAGTGATTCATCTGTTTGATCTTTGCCCGAGGAAATTTTTTTCCTGAGTATGCATATGTCAACATTTTATTGGTTAAGTTTGTTGGCGGGTTTTATTTCCTTCCAGAAGTGGAAACCAGAGGTGTTTTGCATAAGAGCTTGTTCAAACCATACCAGTTCAACTTTATACCCGTACTTACAACCAATAATAACCGAAGGTCTATAGCAACCAGCAGTTCACTTAAAACATAACATAAATTACAACGTACAGATTACATATTAAACTTGAAAAAACAATTGCAGCTGCTTGGCACAATGGAAGTCCCCTTCATGGTGTTGCAGAAACTGGTATTTGATCATGTTCTAGACGTTGACTATAATCAACCTTTATGGGCTGTTAGTGTTCTTTCCTTCGCTGTCGATTTTTTTGGACTGCATTTTTTATCTTTTCATTGTATTTTTACCCGCTTTGTTCAATATAAAAAAAAAAACTTTATACCCGTACTTGAATATCTTCTACACCTGGTCCTCAAGAACCTAATAAGTGAAAACCTGACTTTGTCTTTCTTCTAAAGTGGTTATCGGGTGTTTTGACCCTAATTGCTAATTAATATTTTAGCATTTGAGCTAGGAACTTAGCTACTTGCATCTAATGTGGGCTCGCAAGTATGTCATATAAGCTTCCCGCACCATTTTTAGAACTGAGCTAGGGTGCGGAAATCAAGGCTCCATGATGTGAACCCTAGCTTGCCATGATTGTGCCCCTTTTTAGTGTAATCAATGCAAAATTATTAAGGAATTAAAGGAAGGTGGCAAAAACACGTACTTGGCACCACCTTGAGCATGCAGTTACTTCTACAATACACTACCACACGTGGAGTAAGCCATCTGTAAGTTCATTAAGGAATTGAAGCAACATTTGAGGCATGTGAGGAAGGTAAAATATTGTAATACGAAAAGGACACAATTGCTAGAGTTTAATTTTGTGTCGGCTCAAGCTTGCTATCAGCCGAACCAGGTATTCCTTTCTAATTAAACTCTATAAATTATTTCATATATGCTTGGTTATGATAAAATTGTGTTTCTTCTGGTTAATTCCTAAAGAAATTGGTATGCAATTTGATAGAATTTTTCCCAATTTTAATGATTAAATGATAATGGGTGAGGAGTTTCAAGATAAATTTAATTGTCGAAGATGCATGGTTAGAATTTTCCCTAATTCGTATGTAGAATATCCATACACTAATCATGCAAGAAATTGATGAAGACATGAGTACTTCAAAGAAGAAACAACCAAGGGAGGAATTTGAATTCCTTGTTTCATAGGCGATACACCTTACAGAATGATAACGAATACTTGTCTAGGAGACTTCAATGACTATGAGTTTGTGCGAAGGACTTGGCAACCAGATGTCGACCAGTGCACCAAGAACATGGTTACCAGTGGAATACACTTGGTGATAGGGTTCCCATTAGCTATGGAAGCCCTGAAATTGGTTTTGGAGTGCATGAAGTGGTATGATGCAGAAAAAAGGGTAGTTATAAAGGGAGAGTCTATGCGGACCTATCTGCATATGGTGTTGCTTACATATTTGGGCTTCCTGTGTTTACAAGGATGAATGTGTTGCAAATGAGATATTTAATGGATGCATACATGAGCATGGAGGAACACAATAGAAAGGTCATGATGTTGACCTAATTCCAAGAAAGAGCCACAAGAATTCCAAATAACATCTTGTGGTCGTTGTTAATTCAAGAAATATAGGATATGATAACCCTATTGAGTAGAATGGCTAGTTGTAGAGGTGCCAAAAAATTTGAACCATGGATGTTTGAGGTTATCAAAAGAATGAGGGAAGATCCTTTTGAACTCATTGGGCAAGGTTCATCAACAACAAATTGAATGAACAAATTTAAATGTTCCCTACTTCCCAATGGTTTACTATGTCCTCGTACATTCTTTATTCTTGTGCCCTTAGGGATAATATCCAAGGACTGAACCAAGTGGGAGTTCTGAGTAGAGAATCAGGGAATAGGTTGATTTATCAACATTTTCCACTGATTATGGCTAGTCAGTATCAAGAACATTACTATAGGGTAAATGATGTTTTCTCCATAAAGTTAGTAAGGTTAATGGAAGGAGATAAATCAAAGAGGATATCCCTCGAAGCATAGGATGTTATGCATGCTACCAGGTGTTAGTTCATTCAATTCCACACATTCACTTATATTAGAGTAGAAGGATTTACGGGTCATCCCTATATGTTGCCCAGGTATCCTACAGACAAGATAGTGTTGTTGGAATTTGTGAGGAAGGTGATACCATTTCATGAGGCTTTCTTATAGATACACAAGAGGGGACCTGTAAAGTTTCCTATTACCATAGGGAATTACAAATGAATCTCGGTTAAGAGTGCTAAGTTGTGTGAAGATGAGTTGAAAGCTTATGGGATAGAACCATTCCTACTTATGAGGAATAATTTGATCCAACTGAAAGATTGGCCAAACAAATCAACAAGAGATATGCTCATGTTTCCCATTTAGAGGATTTTTGGTCTGATTGTGAGGATGACCATGATGTTATGAAGCGGTCCTACTTGAGGTTATCACTAGCCTTGATAATGACTTTTGGAACACAAGATGTTCCTAAATAAATGGATTTTGATAATAGTGAGGTAGACAACCTAGCTTATGAATCAAATAAGGTCTACAATGAGCCTATCCTAGATCTAGATTGGGGATGACAAGAGATAGTCACCATGGATGATTTTTCCAGACAAGTGCTCAATAACACACAATCGTGGATAGATAAGTACATTAAATTGATAAAAGAATCCAGAATCACACCCACATACCCACATGGAAGGAAGAGAAGGAAAAATATGTTCAATGAGTTGGGGTATGATGATTGTCTGGAGAAGAAAAGAAACAATATAGAGGCTAAAACTATTGAACAGGGTAGAGAAAGAGTCCTTGATGTTTCAATCCAAGGAGTTTCCATGGCTTCCCCACCAGATGGTCCAAATAGGGAAACCTTGGCCATTCCAACTAATATTTTGAGAACACCAATGTGGCATCTTCTTCTATTGCATTGTCAAGAGCACAGCCTTTGACTCTAGAAGAAGTAATCATGAAGTCACAAGTATATGCTAGGACAAGGTCAATAGCACAATAGGTAGTTGTTATGTTCACTTCTCCACCATCTGTGAGTACAACAACAATGAAACAAACCCTAAGGGAAGTACATTAGATATCAGAGGGAGAACTGACAATAACCATAGATCAAGCCATGAGGCAAGCAGAGAAATGGTTTACTATAATACAACATTTAAAAGAGAAGCAATAGTTTGGGGAAGCCCCAATGATGCAACCTGTGGTAGAAGAAGTTTGGAAGTATGTCCAAATGTTGAAGAGGAGACAAAGTTCATAGTAGGACAACTTACTCGGGAAGTGGGAAATCCAAAAGGAGAAATCAATATGGAAGGAATTGTGTCACCTCAAAGAGAGCAAGTGGAAACTACCTCTCAAAGTCCCATTTCAATAATGGATGAAGATGAAGTGCATGAATACGCACTTGACACCAGTGTGGCTGAGGACTAGCCTCAACAAGTAGAAATTGACTGTTGCTGAGAAGCCCCAAGGTCAAGGAATAGGTCCAAATATATAAGTAAAGAAATAGAGTCTTCTCAAACCCTATACAAAGAGAAAAGGAACATTGGAAATCCAAATTCCTTAGAGAAAAGTAAGCAATCTGCTCCAAGGGGTGACATTGAAAAGGAAAAGAAAGGAGGAGAGGATACATGGGTTGAAAAAGGAAAAGTAAGGGAACATGACCAGGAAAACCCAAAATCCTTTCCACTAAGAGAAAATGGGATGAAAGATTCAGAAGTTGCAACAAATGATAGTGAAGTGTTGAGGAAGGATGTTCCTAAGTAGTTTGATTGACAAGAACAGAGACAGAAAGAGGCCATGACAAATGAAGAGATACTTGACTTGCTAGTTCAAAAATTAGCTTCACCATTGGAGGTACAATTGGTGCCTCTAGGTTTTAATAGTATATTGCAATCTAAATGGAAACCCCTAAGCCTAAATCCAAAACAAGGGTTAGGCATGTTGTCAAGCGAAATTCAAATGGGGGGAAAACTCTTCAGATAGTCACTCCTATAGGAGAAAAGGATAAGCATGAAGTGACGACCAGGGATTAACAAGTTACTACAATCAACCTATGGCATTCCTCATGGGAGCAAGAGTTGGAATAAATGAGAATGAATTTAGAAGCAACAACTTTCCAAATGAGAAAGGACAAGCATAAGAAAAGGGAACTAAAAGAGTGGATTGGTCGCTTAGAGAATTTTATCAAAGCCATAGCTCAACCAAGTTATTCATTGACTAAATTTCCACCAAATCCAGTGATTATTTCTAAAGAGAAATTGAATGCCACTGAAGGGTTGAGACATAAGATGAATGTGTTTGAGGACTAGATAAAACATTTTGTGCAATAGGGAAGGAGCGATAGGAGATGCAATTGGTAAATGTAGAGAATCATATCGTTGGTTTGATAAGTCCAAAAGGATTTTGGTCAAGTGCAAAGATCACATGGAGAAAAATGACATAGAAGTGTGACGGTTAAATGTAGTTCTCAAAACAAAAGTACAAAGGTTGATAGAGGAAAAGGTGATTGCGGAACAAGAAGTTCTGATGTTAGAGAAATGGAAATTGTAATTGAGTTGGGAAAACAACGCTTTGTTGTAGTGTATAACTAGGTTAGACAAGGTCATTGAGAAAAGAAAAAGATGATGGATAAGGACCTAGATCTTATAGAGATGCTGACATAGCAGAGGTGTAACCTCAAGAGAATGGAACAAGATGGTAAAGAAGTAAAAGCCTTCAAGGGTTGGATTGAAAAGATAAACAAAGATATTGTTCAGTCTTTAAGTCGAGTAGTCCTTGATGAGGTGATTAAATGTAGAAATCACATGAATAAGTATGAGAGAAATGTTGCAAAGGAATGAAGCCATAAAGAAGGTAACTGAAGAATATACAAGGCATAAATATAGTTGGAGGATAAAGTAGAGTATTCCAAAGTAAAATATGGATCAAGTGTTAATTGCATTACGAGAATATATGCAAAGTAAAGGAGAAGATGAGTCTGTAGGGGAAGTATCTGATGAAGAGGCACTTATTATCAGGTAATGGAAGCCTGATGTTTTGGTGCATGGGCATGATGATGTGTTTCTCGGAATGTATTTTTCTAAGACATTTTTGAACCTAATGCATGTTGATCAGGCCCTAGAGATTTTGAAGGAAAGTGCTAACAATTTCGCAGTTTGTGCAAAGGTACCCGTGTCTCAGAGTTTGAGTTTTTCAAAGGTTTTCAACTAAACAAGGAAAAGTCAAAATATCTTTTGACTCATTCTAGAATATTCCTACATGCCAACTGTCATATGCCACATGTTGCTTTATGATTTGTTCTTTTGATTCTCGTTCATGTGTTCTTTTGGAACTCTTTAACTACCTTGTTCTTATAAAAGGTCAAGAGTTGTTCATTTACAGAGTTTCAAAACTTGTGGAATTATAGAGACTTAAATTTGAACTCTTACCAGTTTTATTTCTTTTTCTTATTTTTGTATTATTCTAGTATAAAAACTTGTATGCTTCATTGAAGTTTGCTAATATCAAAGCCAGTTTTAAAGCTATTTCTTGATATGAAATCTTTGGGTGTATATTGACACTATTTGGTGGAAAACGATCTCATGTTTCTTTAAATTTTTACATCATTCTATGCCTAGCTATGAAGCAATCTAGTGAAGTATAGAGTGGTTTTCTTTGATTTAGTTTATTTCATGGTGTATGCATGGATAATAGCTAGGAGAAATTTAAATCTTAGGATCTTTAATGCTTTTCTTTATAGTAGATGTTAAATATTTCCTTAAAATGTTTCCAAAATGATGAATTCATGGAGTATTATTATAAATATTTTGTATTCATGAAGTTGTAGAGAAATATATGTTAAATTTGCTAGGTCTTTGCAAACAATTTGAATTCATGAAGTATTTCTTGCAAATCATTTGTGTTCATGAGATTATGGAGTGATGTATGTTTAATTTGGTTGAGCCTTTGCTATGTACTGTTGGATATCGGTGAGCTTAAGAAACCATAGAACCCTCATGATTAACAGGAAATTTATGCAACGAACCCTAAGTGAATCTAGTGCATCAAGACTTGGCATTCCTGAGCCTTAGGATTAACCAAGATTGTCTTCTGATTTAGGGATTCTTGGGGGATCTTTCAAGAAAGGTAGGTTCTCATGTTCCTAGAGCAATAATTTATCTTCCTGTTGGTGTGCATGTGTAACATCTACGTTAACAAATACCTTAATCCTAACACTTTTAACTTCACACATGAGCTAGGCTCTATGCATGTAGCCAAATAGATAATTGAAATTACAAAATATCAAAATGAACATGACTTAATAATCCATGAATAAACGATCCATATTTATGCGTTAATTTGAAAAGATACTTTGTAAAATCTTTACGAGGATTTTGTAATCCTTTAGATGACAAACTAATTAGAGCTAACACTCAAATAATCAAAGTGTGATTAGGAATACCAATGAAATATTTAGGAACATACATAATGCACATGGATACATTCACAATATATCAAATATACATGTCTAATCCATTCTTTTGGAATTATAATACTTCACTACACCTTTGGGATGAAACCCAAATCACTACAATAAGAAAAATACCTTAAAGTATTAATGGAGATGAACCCTAATATACTTGAAACCTCTTCCTCTTATTTTTTTCTTTAAAAATCTTTTTCCATCCTTTAAATAATGAAATATGCAAAATATATACCATCCAACACCAATAAGAAGCTTAGGGAGAGGAAACATGGTAGCCCAAAATCATAGAGATTTTCTATGCTTTTGACATGACCAACCTTATGTTTTGTACTCAAATGAAGCCCTTGAGGGGATCAACAATACCAAGAGAAGTTTGGAAATATTCTTCTGAGTGATTGCATCCATCTCAAACTTATTAATTGTTTTTATTAATTGTTTTTTGGGGTTAGGTAAGAAGTAGATATGCTTCATTTTGGTCATTTGAGAAATGTTGATGAAAAGATGGATATCACAACCTTAGCGTGCATTGCAAGACAATGTGTGCAAGATATGTGAGATAAATGATTAGGAATTAGTGTGGAGATCCTTGGAAGATAAAAAAACATACCTCATAAATGATGACATGGTCTTCCTCATCCTTGATTTCTAAATTTTTCATTTCAATCCATGTCGTTAAGATTAAACAATGTTTTCTAGGAAGGAAAAAAAAGATTGGGTAGTTGGAAGGTCCAAATTTTTCTTTAATGACATTTTGGGAGGATCTACAGAGTAGGAAAAAAATCTAGAAGAACTATTTATAAGTTTTAGGTGGATCAAGATGTCGAGATGGTAGATGTGGGGTTTTAGGTTGAGACTAGATATGGGAAATGGATGGAATGAAGTAGATTTGGAAGTTAGTTCAACCTCTAGATGAGAGTAAACAAATGGAAAAAATCTTAGAAGACCTTTGTTAGAATTTAGTGTAGATATGGACATTGGAGTGAAATTCCAAATGTCCAAGGAAATTTTGTAATATTGGGGAATAAATTGTGGAAAAGGAAAGAGGAGCTAGAGGTTATGGATGCTGGAAGGTGGGTAGGATTTCCACAATGGGAACATAAGAAGGTGCAAGAAAAACTTGTAGAAATGGACATGGGAAGTGGATGCAAGGATAAGGAATGTCTAGATTCACTTCCAAAGTTTGCAAGACAATGTGTGCAAGATATGTGAGATAAATGATTAGGAATTAGTGTGGAGATCCTTGGAAGCTAAAAAAAACATACCTCATAAATGATGACATGGTCTTCCTCATCCTTGATTTCTAAATTTTTCATTTCAATCCATGTCGTTAAGATTAAACAATGTTTTCTAGGAAGCAAAAAAAAGATTGGTAGTTGGAAGGTCCAATTTTTTCTTTAATGACATTTTGGGAGGATCTACAGAGTAGGAAAAAAAATCTAGAACTATTTATAAGTTTTAGGTGGATCAAGATGTTGAGATGGTAGATGTGGGGTTTTAGGTTGAGACTAGATATGGGACATGGATGGAATGAAGTAGATTTGGAAGTTAGGTCAACCTCTAGATGAGAGTAAACAAATGGAAAAAATCTTAGAAGACCTTTGTTAGAATTTAGTGTAGATATGGACATTGGAGTGAAATTCCAAATGTCCAAGGAAATTTTGTAATATTGGGGAATAAATTGTGGAAAAGGAAAGAGGAGCTAGAGGTTATGGATGCTGGAAGGTGGGTAGGATTTCCACAATGGGAACATAAGAAGGTGCAAGAAAAACTTGTAGAAATGGACATGGGAAGTGGATGCAAGGATAAGGAATGTCTAGATTCACTTCCAAAGTTTGCAAGCGTGAAGGGAAATAAGGGATTAAAGATTTGTAGGGGTATGACAGAGATGTAGATGAGGAGTCGGTGGGAGCTAAAAATATCTAGATGAACATTGAAATATTACAATAGAAGAAATGAAGGAAAATAGAAGGTAAGGACTCGATGGAGTTTTGTAAGAAATCTATATAGGAGAGAGGATGACCGAATTTGGAAAAAATATTTGTATCCACATCAAGATCCTATAAATGATGAATAGGAAGGGAAATGGAAGGAATGAAGTGAAAAAAACTTATACCTAGACACTAGAGGTGGATATTGGACAACCATAAAATATCTAGTTACACACCCAAAGTCTGCAACATTGTGAAAACAAGGGAAAATGATCAAACCATTCTTGGTCTTAGGACTTTCTCATATTCTTAGAACTTGTAACATTTGACATGAACTTGAGCAATAGGAAGGAACAACACTTTGGTTATTTTGACCAAGGAAGTGCATTTGAAAGTTCTTTAGATTGATCATAAACGAGAGGTATACTAAGCAAGATGCACAAGAGAGACCTGGAATTAGGTGAATTTGGACATACTTAAACAAGGTGCCAACATTGGGTCTAGCTAGGGACGTGTGTTTGTTGCAATCACAATGACAATCCAACTAACTCTAGCATGAAAACCAAAATGGGGAGGAAAGATCAACATGCAAAAACAACAAGAAAAGGAAATAAATAAAGAAGAAAAAGAAATAAATTTATGTACATAGGCCCAATGATAGCCTCACCATCAAGAGAAATATTTCTTGAGATGCTAACTATGGACTAAAAACTTTATGAATTCTCCATAAAGACTCTTGAGGTAGAAAGTATGTTGAACACACTTATTTGCAACTTGATAGGGTCTGACTCGTATGTTTTCCTTTATATTCAAACTTAGATTTCCACATGAAGACAATGTCCCCAACCTGAAAATATCTTTGAACAAATTTCTTATCAAACTAGTACACCTTTTGTTGTCACAACATATTTATTTCATGGCTAAACCTTCTTGATTCTTCAATTTTAGTTCATTCATAATTTCTTAAGGAAATGTAACAATCTTCTTCCCCCTTAATTTGTTGTGATAGTTTATATAGGGGCATTTCAATACTAATTGACATCTTAGCCTCTATCCTATAGACTAATTCAAAGAGGCTAAGGGTTCCAACAACACCAAGAGAAACTAGGAAATATTCCTTTGAGTGATTGAATCCATATCAAACTCATTAATAGCTCCATGGGTCATCTAGGAAGTAGATAACCTTCGTTTCAATCACTTGAGGAAATTCGACAAGGAGATGGATATCACAACCTTGGCATGCAATGCAAGATAAATCTCATGCGATCCATAATATAAATAATCAAAAATTGTTGTGGAGATCCTTGGGAGATAAAAATGGCATGCCTTATTAATGGAAACATGGATTCCCTCATCCTCCATCATTGAATCTTACATTTGAATCCACGCCCTTACACGTAAACAATGTTTTTTAGGTGGGAAAAACTACATTGGGTAGTTACATGGTCAAATATAGTCATTAATGGTGTCATAGGAGGATCTATGGAGTAGAGGAAGCAATTTGGAAGAACTACAAAAATTTGAGATGGATTAGGATCCAAGGATGGGAGATGTGATGTTTCAGGTCAAGGTTGGATATTGTAATGTCCCTTACCTTGCCTTGCTCTTGTATTTGCTTGGTTTCCCTAGAATTCGATTGTTGATTAGGTTTAGGGTTTCTTCTTTCCAAAAGGAATGTGTTTCTCTAATGAAATAATCCTAGATTGAAATTTGCATTCACCAATTTAATAACATTTCCACATACACATATATATGTTAGCAATAATATCTAGATATCCAAAATATATTCATAAACGTAAATCAATTAATGAAGACATAAGAGGAGTGCCAGGTGGATCCGCCCTGAAGCCCTCATGTAAACTCAAGAGGTTGTCCATCACAATCCTTCTTGCCTAGGGGCTTAGTACCTGCATACTCCACTCATGGCAACACCTCGGAAGACACTCATCCTATCAGGGGAGAGGAACCATAGAGTCCAAGTGGCCTAAGGCCTACCACCTTCTCTTGCCCAATCCCATATCTCGGGCCTAAGGGGCAGAGACCTAGGTGGAACCCCCATCTTTCTATAACCCAATCACTAGTCAAGGGCCTAAGGGGCTGCAAAGCCCAATCCCTTGTTAAGGGCCTAAGGGGCTGCAAAGCCCAATCCCTTGTTAAGGGCCTAAGGGGCTGCAAAGCCCAATCCCTTGTCTAGGGCCTAAGGGGCTGAAAGTGGGGTTTTTAGACAATCCACTTCACCCATGTTCCATCCATCCTAATAGGTTTGCAAGCACATAGCAAACAATCTTTAAACAATCAGATATATTTTCCTTCATCCAAGATTTATTTCATGCCTATAATCAAATATATTTTCATTTACCAATGGTCCTTTAAGTTCATCATTTCCTATGATAATTCTCATTATGCTAAGATTAAAGGAGGTCATTATATCAATAATCAAATTAACAATATCTAGTTCTTATATTTAGAATATGTTAAATATTATTGCTAAGTGAATACATCACCTGAACTGTTGTGTCTTCCCATGATTCTTAATTCCTTAGTCACCTTCCTTCAATCTTACATTTGATTGATCATAAATATTAATCTATCCATTTTTATATTATGATCGTAATTACTTATAAGGCTCAATAATTGCTGCAAGCATCATTGTTACAATGATCGTGTATAAATATATAATTATTTCTAATTAATTTTAATCTTCCAATAATCTCTCTGACAATAACACTTAATCAAATAAATCTCCCATAGTTTATTTCATTTCCAATCTGCTGCTTTATGCAGATTTCTAATTGATTCCTTTTTTTATTTCTGATTCTTACATTCAATGTCTTTTTATATCTATGTTAAAGGATACATCTTTTCAAGAGTGATGTCCTTATGAAAAGACACAAACATTTATTTAAACCTTCATTATTATTTTTAAACCACTTTTATTTATTTATTTATTTTATTTTTTCAAACTGCTGTTTTTATAATTAATCCCTTTTTTTTTTCACTAATAATTGCTGCATTACATCTTCAATATATAAATATTATTTCTTAATATTTATTCTTAAACTAGTGGTTTTATATGTATTATAATATTTATGACTATAATTATAATAATATTTTATTAATATTATTTTGTAATATTTTTTCTTGTGAAATCTCTATTATTATGATATTTATAATGTACTAATATTAATTGTCTCGTTTATTATAATAAATGTATTATAATTATAATATTCTTGATAATAATATTTAGATTGCCATTACATTTTTGATATTTATTTATCTAGTTATTTATATTTCACACTAAAATGTGTTTTGTGATTATGATTTATTTATTGATTTGCATTTTCATGTGTTACAATTTTGGGACATGACAGATATGGGACATGGATTGAGTGGAGGAGGTTTGGAAGTTAGGTTAAACTCCACATCAAAGGAAACAAATGGAAAAATTTATAGAAGACCTTTGCAAAAATATGGTACAAAAGTGAACACAAGATTTGAACATTGAAATGAAATTCCAAATTCCCAAGGAATGTCCACAAGAAAGGATTGGGGAAGAAATTTAAAAAAGGAGAGGGGAACTATAAGTTATGGATGTGTGGAGGTGGCCAATATTTTCATGAGGGGAATGGGAGAATGTGCAAGGAAGGATTGTGGAAGTTGATGTGATGATAGGGAATAAGTTTGGATCCACTTTAAAATTCTACAAGGATGAAGGGAAAGAAAAGATTAAGGAGTTGTGAGGATTGTTATCACCAAAATGTGCACCCTTTGTTGAACCCTGTTCAACCACTCAGCGAAACATTGGAAGACCTCTCAAAGTGTGGTCTTTGACAAACAAAGGTCAACCTCCGAAGAAGGTTGGCTTCCTTTTGGTACTCACCTAAAACTAACCTACTGAACTTGCAGAGGAAAAGGGTAGAAGGAGGTAACATGAGCTGAAAACTACTCCTATGGTGATGCATCTAAACATTACTTGGACTTGAAACCTAGATTACATACACTTGTTCACAATGACTGAAACAAAATTGCACAACTTACTTCTATATGTATTGCATAAGTATTTTATAAAGAGGTCCTAATGTTAGACTCTTAGGAGGAAGGATACTTCACAACTAAATGCTACTTGCATTTTTTGACATAGATTATAACTTGCAACAACACACTTTTCTACCAAAAAGGTGCTTAGCATGAGAAAAAATTACAAGGAAATGAAATAATACTTCACAAGTAATTTGATCAATCAATAGATGCACACAATAAAGCAAGGAAACAAGAAGGCACAAACTTGAAATCACTGATCTCCAAGGTTTGCACTGTTATTCATGTCTAAAAATGAGTTACAAAAGCACTGTCTTTTCTCCAAAGGACTCAAAAGTCATAGAGCAGAAAAAGAACAAGAACTGACTACAAATGAGTCACACAAGTGACTATATCCATCCACATAACTGCCCCTGAAAGTCAAAGATGGATGTTCCTTCACCGTTTGATGTCCTTTTGGTGCAAGTAATGGTTGCCACTATTATGTGATAGCATGCATTGTATGATAGATTTGAGCCTGTTCCCCTATAAACAGGGGACTGTCTTCCATTGTTATGACTACACAAAACTAAGGAATATGCTCTCAATTTCATTCAAGTGGATTACACTAACAATACTATGGTGACTGTACTTGCTCCTTACCGTTATATTTTCTATTGGCTGCTCCACCTTACTATGAGTGTTTCTCCTTTTACTATGATTTCCATCTCCTAGCTAGTTGCTATTAGACTATCATAGAGATTATTGTCTAATTGGCATCAAGGCTATCCTTTGAATTTACTTTGGAAAATTTTAATCCTCTACATGACTCATGATTGTTTGCTCATCTTTTGTTCATCAGGTTGTCTACTAGTCACATATTTGCTCTCTTTGGCTAAAAAAATATATAAGGATGCAATTTTGCTTCATCTATCACTTAACAGAGCATTAACCAGGACCCCTATGACTATTTCTTGAAAAATGCACTCAATTTCATCATTGTGACTGTCTCTATTTACTTTCCACTATCATTACACATAATGCATGGATTATAATATTTATGATTTTCCTTCTCATATCATGGTTCCATTGAATAAGTACTCCTCCATGACAGTGAGTTGGTATTGGCACCTAGGCTTTGTATTGATATCTGGCTTCTCATGCTTGACCTTACAATATATCTGTGGTTTTGACATCAAACTTCAATTGAAAACCCCTTCATTTATGTAAATTCCTATCAACTCATTGCCATGGATGACAAGTACCTTTCAACCATCATATAAGACTACCATCGGCTATTTGCATCTTTTATTTATGGACTTATACCCCTCTAAGAGACAAAGGATGCATGTTGGGCTCAACCCTCATGGGAGCCACATTTTACCCCACATGCTTTAATCAGATGAATCAAAATAGAAACAAGAATTTCACCTATGCCTGCACAAGAAGCAAATGTGTTAGATAAAACAGAGCATATGATAGGTGAGTTTGATAACCCTCTTGTTTTCTTGGACATCTATGGTATGCTAGTTGTTTTAGTGCACATGAAGATCAGATTATATGTTTATAGATGTATGTGCATGTATTGATTGGAGACTTTTCATTGCTCTAACAACACACACTCTCTCAGATGCAGGCAACTAGGAGCAGCAAGGGAGCAAAAGCTGGGTGCAGGACAAGTGAAAGATTGAAGACGATGCAAGGCAACTCAACTGAGACTAGTCATTCAAGCAATGGCGAGTCTTCTTTCCTTATATGTGCATTCTTTTTCTTTTAAATCTATAAATGTACATTATTTTCTTTCATTTGCACTAAAAGAGTTAGTCTCACGGCTTGTGTGACATTATACATTTACATTATCAATAAAGATTACTTTTCTTGAAAAGATTGTGCAATATTTCCTATATTATATGCATCTTCATAATACAAGTAGCAATGTAATCTTTTGATTCTCCTTTTATGCAAATGAATGTGACATAGCAGAATTAAAATGTACCTTCTTTTCACTTGTAAAACATAATAGCTCTACCTATTTGAGCTAGTAGCTAAAATAGGTAATAGGGATGCAAGAGTGGATGAGGGATCAAAAGGAGCTACAAATATCTAAATGGACATCAAAATCTTGTAAAAGAATAAATGAGGAAAAAGAAAGGAAAAGAGGACTCAATGGAGTTTTGCAAGAAAGATGGGGGGATTAAATGTGGAATAAATGTTCGGATCCACATCAAAATATTAGAAGGGAAATGGAAGGAATGAAGGAAATTGAAATATTTTGCATGATTTTTAAGCAAGACTAGACACTGGAAGTGGATATTGGATAGGAAAAAAATATCCAGTTCCACACTCATTGTGAAAGTAGGGGGAATCTCCAAAACATCCTTGAGCTTAGGATTTTCTTAAATTCTTGCAACTTATAACATGTGATATGAACTTGATGGATGGGGAGGAAGAACACTTAGGTGTTATTTACCAAGTGAGCCCATTTGATTTTTTTTTCAAATTGATCATTGATAATGGGTATATTAGAAAAGTTGCACAAAAGGAACTCGTACACTTATGCAAATTTTAACACATTCAAGTGGGGTGCCAAGAAGGAGAACATAGATGAATCTTCCCTTAAATTGTTGGGTCAATGGAAATCTCACACATGTTATCATTGACAATAGTGTTTGTTGCAAGGTGTGTTCCCTTGGCCTCCTTGTGTTGTGCAACGCAACACTCGGGTTTGTGACATGGCTTAATCACCTCTCATGGATTCATTAACTCTGGTGGTTGTATCAGGCATTAATAGGTCGATCTTTTGGTGCAACAACAATCGTTTGTGCAACAATTGGTATAAGATCTTGGGTCACAGGTTCGACCCCATTTCTTGCACTAGGGGATTATTGCAAGGTGTGTGCCCTTTCTCTCCTTGTGTTGTGCACCACAACACTCGGTTTTGTGACATGGCTTAACTACCTCATGTGGATTCATTAACTCTGGCGGTTATATCGAGTATTAACAGGTTGATCTTTTGGTGCAATGGCAGTCGTATGTGCAACAGTTTCCATTAGAATATTATTGTACAAAATGTGGTGCAATGACTTAGACTTTCCACTAATGCACATCCAACCCCAGACTCTTTGGGATGACTACAACAAGGCAATGCAATACATGCAAGTTGCCAATGCACTATTTAATATGTTGTTAAATGTATTTGTAGCATAGTTATTATGATATTGTGCCCCTAGATGTATATAATAAATTTTGGTAGAAGCTTTATGTACGATCATGAAGATGTATACAAGACCATAATTTTGGAAAGTTGACATCTACTACAAGTACTTCAACTTGTGTGAAAAAATTTCAACATAGTTGAGAGTCTTCTAGTTTCAATACAATAATGTTACAAACTTATTGTTCATACTTAGAAGTTAATACTTCTATGGTTTATGTAGACACACTTGTGTGGCCAACAAATTATGCTCTAACAATGCATGTCTCAATGCCTAGTTTATCAAAGTAGCGTCAAATCAACATTGTACTATACTACTATGAAAAAATATTATTTGATCATATAGGTTTTATGACACACTACACAATACAACACATAATCAAATTGGTTCCCAAACTCCTCTTCCAAATAGTTTCAAACATCATAGGTTTGTTTGGAATAATATTAAAATCCAATGCCAAATTCAATAATTAGTTGATTAAGGAAAGATTGGGTCAATTTCTTCCTCTTGTGGTAGTCTAATTGTTCTTTTTCCCAAGGATGACACATTATGACTACATTTACTATTGCATGCTCAATAAAATCTTGGTGAAGAACAAGTATCCCATACCATATATTGACAACCTCCTAGACTAGCTCTACAAGGTGTGCTATTTGATCAAAAACAATATTAAGTCAAGATACCATTAGGTTCTAATGTAATATTAATACATCTAATAAACTGCATTCAAAACATGAGAAGAACTATATGAGTGAATGGTAATGTATTTTTACCTAACTAATAATCCTACATGTATGTGTCTTATGAACAACTTATGCACTTTCACCATCCCCTTCATCATTATATGTTTGGATGGTATCCTTATCTTCAACAAGACTTAGGAGGATCACATTTAGTACATTTTTGCAAGTGTTATAAACTCTAAGCCAACTTAGATAAGTGCACTTTTGGAACTACATAGGTTTAATTCCTTAGTGGAATCATCAACCACTTTGACATCCATATTCATTTAAAAAATAGTAATGTGACTTGGTACTCACTAGATCCACATAATCTCATAAATTTGCACAACTTCCTTAGACTCGCCAAATTCTACTACATGTTCATCCTTGGCTTCTCACATGTCGCCTGACACCTTAAACATATTATTCATGACGAAGAGAAATCTAAATGGAGTTCTATGTATAAATGTGCCTTAAATAAGCTCAAATATTGGATTTGTTCTATGTAAATGTTGGCCCCATCAAATATTACTCATTATTTTAAAAATTAAACTAACACATTAAACTATGCATGTTGCATTGTAATACTTTGACATGATCAACCTAGTTCCTATCACTTAGAAACATTCATTGAAACCTTCCAATGCTATTCCACTTATGAGATGGAGATCTATCACTTTGTACAAACTATTAAGATGACACCATTACATACTTAACAAGGAAACTATTCCTCATTTTGATCATCAATACTATAATTCTTGCATACACGAAAAAAATGGAAAATGTGCAACATATGAAGTGGATGATCTACCTATAATAAATTCCAACTAATTATCAATCATAAGAAGGGGTGTTAAAAAAAAGTTTCAAATTACCTTAATCAATCATCAATCCATGTGCTCACCACCATGCTAGAATTATGTGGCCACAAATTATTTGGTTGGGGATCACTATGCTTAAAAAAAAAAATTGCATAACCATTCATCATTCTTATGTAAGGCATGCCTATCAAAAATTTATATATGCCCAAAGGATTATATGCAATCTTGGGCATCTTTAAATTCCCTTAGCATGCCTCAATGACACTTAATTTAGGAAGCATATTATTCCAAAATGATAGATCACTTTGGCATCATCAAAAACTGTGTCATGCTTCAATATTAACTTGTATTGGCATCAAATATGAACTAGCACTAATCACCATTAGAAGTATTGCACACCCTATTATATCACCAAGCCCACCAATAAGACATTGGGGCTTTATACTCCTTTATAAAAACCTCAAAACCCTTAAGAGTCAGTCAACATGGATTTTATTAGTGGCCTATAAACCATCAAGTTCCAAAATGAATTTATTTTTTGTGGTTGAATGGATCTCCAAAATAGCCATCATGGTTGCTCGTAAGAAGACCATCATAGCATAAAACATCATGCACATATTCTTTAACCATATTTGGATCCACTTTAGGGTTTTGATGATCATTGTCTATAATAATGACCTAAGATTTATAATCACTTTCAGATAAACTCTTTGGATCATGTTAGGCACACAAATTTCCAATTACAAATCCTTTCATGTATAGACCAATCGAAATAGAGGCGGCGGTCATCTACATGTTGGTTCACCTTCTACACATTCACAACATGTGTCTACACACTTGGGATGATAACATGCCATACATCCAACATGCTTATAACAAAGCCCTGCATAGCTCTACATGGCATAGCCCTTTCCAAATATGTCTTAGGTTCCAAATAGTGGTGCTCCTTAACACTTCCTACAATGTATTATCAACATTCAAGACACATGCATAGTAATGGGAAGTTGATAAATTGTACCTAGACTCATCAATAAGTCCAATAATTATTTCTCTGCCAAAAAATGTAGACACTTAATTCCCACCACATTCTAACATCACACCTAACATCACATCACCATGTTGACACTTCTTTCTTATCATGCTAATTCCCCTTTTCATTTACCACCATTAATTATTTAAATAGGTTGTATTATTTGGTCAACTAAGCTAATACTCATTCATTTAGTCCAAATTAAATAATTAAATTCATTTTCACTTATTCTCCTCATAATAAAAATTCTAATTATCCACTCATATTCCATCACAAATCCTCCAAGATTCCTCCAACCATCCACCTTATTTCTAATTGATGCACAACTATTTATTCAAAATAATTAAGTAAAAACAACTAAATACTCTCACCCATTATAGAGTCCACTAAAGAGATATCATAAATCCTTTTTATTATTTATCCTTTCAGTATTCTCCATGCACTCTCAATCAATCTCCACTATTCATCCAAGATAAAATCCTCGCTATTAACATCCATATTCAAAATATTATAAATTCAACCAAATACTTCATCAAAAAATCCATGATCTTTAGAGCTTAACATGTACATGCTAAGGAAATTTCATATGCATCCTTGAGCAACCATAATCAACCACATCAAGAGAAAATCTATATAATGAAGATCTCTTGTTTGATAAGTGAAGGTGAGATTCTTTTGATTTTGGTCTTTTTTATGTTGTATTTGAGGTTATGTTTGATTTATAATAGATAAATAGCATGAGGTTTGCATAGTCCATGATCAATTAGTGTTGATATTTATGGATTGTAATTGTGTGTAATCTTTTTTGCATCAATGTTTCGGATCATACTACATGATAGATTATCAGGATGTTGAGCATAGAGAATAAGAGAGTGAAAAATTATAAGTAGACTTGTAAAGATAAATAGGTGAGGGGTTAGGAAAGGAGAGAGAAGAGACGGGGAGAAGGCACACACAAAACATAATGATCTGAAAACCCTGATGAATAGTGGAGATTGATCATTATGTTTTGTGTATGCCTTCCTCATGTTTCTTCTCTCTCCTTTCCTAACCCCTCACCTATTTATCTTTACAATTTTTCTTCTAATTTTTCACCCTCTTATGCTTTATGCTTAGCATCCTGATGATGGATCATGGAGTATGATCTGAAACATTGATGCGAAAAAGATTACACACAATTACAATCCAGAAATCTCAACACTAATTAGAATAGATAATTTAATACTATTTTGATCTCTTTGCATTTGTTATGGTCTTTCTCATCATCTAATTTTGGTTTTGTGGACCTTTTATAGCTTGCTTTGGTAGGTTTTGTATGTAGGGTTTGATTTAATATTTTACATGTCACATACTTTTTAGGGATCTTTGGTGCAAAGCAAACCCTGTCATTATATCTAAAATTCCCAAAAACCCCTAAATCCATATAGAATTTGTCATTTTAACCTCAAGTTAATTTAAGGCAAAAAAAATCCTAAAGAGGTCATATGACCCTTGTGCAAGTGTACAGTATGACAATTAATTTTTTTAATTTTTAATTTTTTAATTTTTAAAATTTAATTTAAGTTTTTAATAAAATATTATTATTAAAAATGAAAATATAAAAGAGGAAAAATAAAAAATCAAATAGAAAAAAGAAAATTATATTTGTAAGTCGTATCCTACATATCTAGGGTACTTTAATACCCTATGCAAGAAGGATATAGAGGACTCATGCCCCCTTTTTGGCACCCCAATTTGGTGTGTCCCATTTCTCTTTATTCTATTCTCATTTGTACATTTGAACTTATCCACCCTCTATTGATAACCAATCTAATAAATCTCCAGTTAGGTCCTTGTAGTGATTGATTGTTTAAAGGTGTTCATTAAAAGTGTTTTAATCAAGTAACTTCAGTAAAATTTGTTTTTGTGGTCAATTCCTAGTACTTTGGTCTTTCTTTAGGTGATTTTAGTCAATTTAGGATTTTGGACTTGGTCATCCTGGCATCCCTGTCTAAGTTTCCCTCCTTGGCATATTTTTCTTGTGAACTCCCCTTTTCCCTCTAAGTCTTATTTTATTCAATTTTAGGATTTTGACCTTGCTTATATTGATATGTATTTTCTCCAAAGTCCCATTTTCCCTCTAAGTCCTTTTTTCTTCAATTTTAGGATTTCGGACTTGTTCATCCCAATTTCCCTATCGGATTTGCTTCCCTAGAATACATTTCCTTTGAACTCCTTTTCTTCCATAAGTTACTTTTACTTTAGTTTTAGGATTTTGGACTTCCTCATCTTGGCATGCCTTTCCTACAAAGTCCCCTTTCTCCTTCAATTTTGAGATTTAGGACTTGGTCATTTCGACATCCCTATTGGAGTTGCCCTCCTTGGAATGCCTTTCCTCTAAACTCATATTTTCCATCTTAGTCCCTTTTCTTTCAATTTTGAGATTTTATACTTATTCATCTTGAAATGTTGTTCCTCCAAAGTCCCATTTTTCCATCCAGGTCCCTTTTCCTTCAATTTTGGCATTTCAAACTTATTCATCATGACATTCTTGTTAGAGTTGTTGTCCTTGGCATGCCTTTCCTTCAAATTCCCATTTTACCTCTAAGTCTCTTTTCCTTCAATTTTGAGATTTCAAACTTGCTCATCATAGCATCCCAAATTTTGGGATATTGAATTTTTTTAATCTTCTTTCCCTTTTGGAATGCAAAGTCTCAAAAAAAATCATTCAAAAAATATTTTACCTACCTCCATGCTCATTCCACAATGCCAGTAACGACCCAATATGACCCTAGAACCACCCCATCATTTTTTTCTCACTTGGAAATAGTTGCTCATCATAAGGGAACAAATTCTTAGGTATTTATGGCAATTAAAAAAAAAAGGAAAACACCCATAATATTAACAATTTTCATAAGCTCTTTCTCAACCTCTACATCATATCCAAGGGTGCCATAAATATAGAGGAAATTTTCAAGTCAAGGAATAACATTCACCACATTTCCATGGTACATTCAAGTAGATTTACGATGCAATTTGTAGCACATTTCAAGGAAACAATGCCTAAAAGGTATTGGTATTCTCTACACTATGCTATCTATGAGTATGACAAATTTATTGTAGATCGAGTATGATATTAAGAATCAAAATTATTCTTATTTGAGGATGAAAGAAATAGAGAAACAAACAATTATAGAACCAACAAATATAAAATATTGCTTCAAACCCTGGGGTTTAAATTTTTGGTTCTAGGAATTGTGTTTTGGAGATTTTATTGATGTGGGTATGTCCAAATTTTGTAATAAACTCTCTATAACCTTGAAAAATGAATGTAACTAGCATACTTGACAATGTTTGAGTGTCTCTAGGAGTATTTTATGTATCTTTTTTATGGGTTATTGATTGGTTGGTCATCCAAAAGACAACAAAATCATTCCAAAGCTTTTGGAATGTATCTTCTCAAGAATAATAAAGAAATATATAGGTTTAATGTTGGATTATTAAGTAGACTCATATAAAAACTTATGATTTTTATTCTTTATTCATTTGCATGTGTAGAACCTAGTTTATATGTGTATTTGAGTAAATATAGTCTTCAAGTGTATCTTAATTAAAGTATTCCATCAAATTTTAGCTATTACATATTTTGCATAAATCCAATACTATGTGCCTACTAGATACAAGAACTAGTTATAATTTGCTCCCCATTCTATTATTTAGATAGATTTAAAAAACTATACATTATAATCATTTTAAGCTTTTTTTTTTTGAAAATTTCATGTATAAGTGTATAACAATAGTAAGGGTTTGTATATCCATATCTCAAACACTTTATATTCTAATTATTTTATGTTATAAAGGTCTATAGTCTTGTTTGTTCAAACCAGTACATAGGTACATTGTGACAATCATAGGAGGGGTACATTGTGTATTGGGTATGCTTTACAATAAGATGATTGTTTAATCTATATGACATTTTAAAAATCAAAACCTTAGGGAAACCCCCTTGGTTCAAAAAATCCAAAAGTGAAGGAGGTCTAGCCCACCTCAACAAGCATTCCTTAGTTACCCAACCTTATCATGGATTTTTTTTGTTTTCTTTCCATGTTTGACACCCCTATCACTTTGGAGATTACATAGCCTTAGGGATTTGGGGCCCACAACTTAGATCACCAACAAAACTTGTGTCATTGTTGGGAAATATAAATAAAAATTCAACTTGAAGACCTCTGTTGATTAGCAAGTAAAGTACAACTAAGAAAGCCAGTCCTTGGCTGATTTATTCAAAGATTTTTCTCATCTCAAATTTACTTCTCTTGATCCTAGGATTTATGAGTCTATCTACAAACTAAAGACAATATGATTGGATTCCTACTAATTTAAGGAGATGGAAAGCTAAGTGAAGATCTAAGAATCTAAGTATGTTATATGCCTATGAGCCCCAAATTATTGTATTAGTTGGTACATTAGGTAGAGGAGGAGTATTAAGGGAGCAATATCAATACACCTCAAATGACTAGACTAACAACATGTTAGAACTAGTAGAACTCTTAGGAATTATTATGCTATGTTTGGGAATGAAACAAATGTTAGTGTAAGAAATAAATTTGTACCCCAAGAATTGCATACTAAGGGTCGAGATATTAACTCATCTCCACCTCTATGTGTGAGAAACCTAAGAAGAATTCTACATCATAATTATCCTACCCCATCTCATGAAACCAAAAATGAGTTAGAAAATATTTTTCATGATGCGGATGCAACTAATCAACCAAAAAAGGAATTTAGAGAAAGAAAATTAGATCAACATATAGACATAATTGATCAACTTAGACAATAACATGAACTATATAGGCACAAAGTAAGTTGTGACAAGCTCAACTTTCTCAACATGCCCAACAAATGAACCAAAATCAAAATATTGATCAACAATAAAATAAAAAATTAGAATAACACATAAAATGTTCCAAACTAGCATGCACATAATGTGGAGAAAAATAAATAAATTCTAAATCATCAAAATAATCAACAACATAATATAAGATAAAACATGGAAATCAACAATAGAAGATAGGCTTAGAGATTTTCTCTAGTAAGATAGTCATTAGGAATGGAAAGATACATGCAACCTAAATTTTATGACATTATAAGATATCCTAATCCAATTATAATGAGATTAGGGGGAAAATTTCCTAAATTCTAGGGTAACAATGCGTTCATTAGTGAGAATCGTTTAAGAAATTTCATCAATATGATAGATGAATATGTCATGATGAAACTTGTTACGCAACCACTTGAATAAAATGCAAAAGAAAAGTACAAGAGCCTCCCAAACATAAATATAGACTCGTGAGATGAGTTTATGAGGGTCTTCAGATTATAGTATAGAGAAAATTGGATCCAAAATTTATAATTCATGAGTTGACAACAATAAGGAAGGGGTTGAATGAAATGGTTGTTGATTTCAACAATAGGTTTGTGATAACAATGAGAAAAGTGCCTCCTCAAGTGAGGCCAAATTAACTTATGTTCCTTTTTTTATGGATAATTTGATTCCAAATTGGGCTATTTCTTATGACATAATAACCCTTAAATATTGAGGGAAGCTTATACTATGGTTAGAAATATTGAGAACATGAGAGCATTTAGTAAGAGTGTCAAGAGAGTTGATGTGAAGCTTATAAAAATAGGTGTAACAACTTCTAGCAAGCCTATGACAACAAAACACAAGCTTGATAAATTAAAATGGGATATTAAAGATCTCTCATACATGACTACTAAAAATGATAGAGGATTCCCTCCAATGATGTTTCTACTCATTTTAATGAAGTTCAAAGACTACATAATAGGCCATATAATTATAACTAGTCTAAAAACTTGGATGAAATGATAAGAAAATAATTCTTAGAAATACAAACTAGGGATACCGAGAGAGACATACCCTTGATCCCTTGAGGAAGGATCATGTGAACCTTCAATAATATTCATTCTAGTGTGATATATGTTACCTTCATCATGATCCATTTAAGTGTGTAATAGCTACAACACTTGAAGAAGAGAAAGAATTCCAAGAAGATGGGACATATAAGTACTATGAAGATGATAATGTGGGCTAGTTAGATGTATCTGAAGAAGAGGAATTATTTTAGTATGGCTATGAAAACCATCATGTTTAGTATGATCTACCAAATGGAGATTTCAATCAACTCAATGAATTGATGTAGCAAAGATATATGAGAGTTAATCCATCCAACAAAGATATTAAAGTTCGCATTAAAGTGGTTGTATTACAAGTACAAAGTGGTTACCAACTAAGGAGGCAAGTAAGTTCCAAAGGTCAAGTTGGAGGTTTTTTTGTTATAGGTATGACAATTGCACAAATAGGCAAAGGAAATCAAAAGGGTGGCAATGCATAAAAAAGTGTCAATAGGACTACAAGGAAGTTATCACTTGGAAAAAGATGCATATACTAGATACATCATGTAAAATAAATATGTCCTTAAATAAAATTTTTGATATCCTAATTAACAATATGGAGAACTCAAAGGTGGTTGAAAATAATGCCAATAAAAATTAAACCAAGGAAGTAGCAAATGAGAAACAAAATATTGTTAAGGAAATTGGAAATGCATAAAACATGAAGAGGGTTGGTGTTAGAGATCAAGTGATGTCTTTCATCCCTGACACTAATGTTGTTACTATTTCATTGTCCACTCTATTATCAGTATACCAAAAAAATGATATGGCTAAAACATTGAGTCAATTTGTAACCCCCCACCACACAAACCCCAAAGGACAACATAACATCTAACAGTTATAGCACAATTTTTTTTTTAAGTAAAACTAATATGAATTGTAAGTTAACATACAACACTAATAATGAAACTATACATACACATCATCTATCTAGTCCTCTGGGGTAACATGACTGCATTACTTGCGAACATAATGATTAACCAACCTAAACATACATCACAGAATAACTACAACAAGAGTTCATTTACATCCACAACATTATATATATATATATATATTTCCACAGATACAACACCATTAAAGATCACAAAATACGATACAATGAATACATACTCAACTTCCCATACATGGGGTAGATCATTAGGATATTTACAAGTTATATCAAGCTTCCCTTATAAGAACGGGAAGGATAAATGATAGATACAATGGAAATGTTTACATTACATAACATCAATGCTAGCTCAAGCCTGGTACAAGATCTAGAATCTCTACATCAAGTCCACATCCACGCTCATGAACATCAACTGGGAACCCAATGGAGTGCATAGCACGTTCCATCCGACCATGTGGAACCCTAAGTTCCACCCCCTATGCTAGGAGATGACAACAAGACCCACCACCAAAGCAATCAAGAAGATAGTAGCACGACACAAAAGGGATAACATGACTCCAACATACAAAGGTAACAAAAAAAAACATAAAGAAACAACCACTTCCAGAGGTACATGAACAACAAGGGGAAAACAACCCAAGCATACAAGGTTTCTATAGGGAAGAGTGTCATCACATAAGCTCGATATGGGTTACCCAATGCGAATCTTCTTAGGTTATCGGCCCCCATCCTAGTTAAACCCTGGAAACCTCAACCGATCCCCGACCCCCATTCTCACTCATGCGGGATCAACATACCTTTCAAGAGGACAAGGCAGTTGATCTTTTCTATTCTAGGCCTTCCCACTAATCTCAAGCCTAAACAAGCACTTGAGCCATGAGGGTAAAAGCACAAACCTATGTCACACTTTCAACCAAAATAATAATTCCGAGCAAATTATTTTCAGCCAGTACGTTTTCAGCCAAGTGGGTTTTGGCCAAAGCCACGGGGTAGTGACATGGCATCGATGTGGCAGTACCTTTCCAGCTGAAATGGTTTCGGCTAAAAGCCACTTGACCAAAAATGTACCGGCCGAAACACGAATAATAAAATATAAAAAAAGACCAAAGTCCGACCATTTTGCATGCTCGGTCGAAACGTTTTGTGGCTAGAGCTTATCGGCTGAAGTGAAGATCACCCAACAACTGATAAATACCCAGGTTCCACTTCATTTTACCTTATGCTACGTGTATTTTGTGAGCTCTATCGGCGGATAAAGGTGTGGTGTTTGAGTTAGGGTTTGTGTGATTGGTGAATTAATCGCATTGTTGGTTGTTTTATTAGCCGAATGGTGTAGCAAATTATGGGTGTTTGTGATTTGTATTGAGGAACAATAAATGGAAAATTTTGTTGTTTATTTTGTTTCTTGGTGGAGTAGGTGAATTTATTTTATTAAAACCCTTGTTGTACCATGAAGTTACAAAGAAAATTTTGGCTTTAACATTTTAAATGATTTAAATTGTGTAAAAAATTTACTATGGTGAACTAGAAATATGGGGCTTCAGTTTCCAGTTTATAAAAATGGAAATTTGGGGTTTAAATTTTGGGTTTTAAATATTGGGGTTTCAATTTAATGGAAATAAGCCTCGTCCAGAAAATGTTTCTCAAAACATCTTGGTAAACAGAAGAACCTAGCTCTGTAAACATCTTGATAACATTGTGCATTAAACCTCGGTTGATAACTTCCCCTGTTCGTTCACAATGTACGAGCTCAAGAAGAGTACCCCACAACCTATCCTTTATTTTTGTAGCATGGATGATATAATCCCTCCACAAATTTAGTCCTAGTTCATATACTAGGGTTTTGCAAGAATTGGTTACATATGTTTTGTCCATGTACATTAAAATATCTCGAATCATCTGCAATGCTTTGTTATGGTCCACCCATTTTCTGTTTAACTCTTCCAAAAAAAAACTCCCTTGTGCTCCATCAACTACTTTGGCTATATCCTTTAGATGAACTTTCATTGTAGTCACAAGACCAGAATACAACTTTTTCCCATATTTATGAAGCACCATATTGTAAGCATTCCTACATGCAGAAGTACCCTAATAAAATTGATGAAGTTTTTCAAAGATGGTCACTTCCCCATATCAAAATATGGAGAATCAAACTAGTAATAATGAACAAATGCTTAAACAGATACAGTAGAGGGACTGAATTAAGCAAGTTTATAAATGTTGTAACAAGGTTGTTATTTCATACTTGAGTTTGACACCAAATTTGTTAAATAAATCAACCAGTTTAAACCCATATAATTGGCAATGCCACACGATATCTGAAATAAGTACCCCACAGAGAGGAACAAGGGAGATAGATAGATGCATAAACAGCCAAGCTCAATCAATGGATGAACCAATCAATTTGGAAGAGCAGATTGAGAGCAACTCCAAACAAGGAAAAATTAAATTTAAACAAAATGCACTACTAGACGTAAGAAAATATCATTGCCAACAAAATATACATAACTCTTTACAAACAATTCCAAGTAACAGACAAAGCTATGGTTGCAATAAAAACAAATTTTAACTAACACTAACTATCAAGAAGTATGGTTTGGATACTGTCAACTGAGAACTCCTTTGCCAATAATTCAAATTAAGGGGACCGATATGGTTGCAGAAACTAATTCCAATAACCACAAACTATCTGATAGGTACATCCAGGATATCATAAATAAAAAATTTGATGTATTCTTGGGGTATTTGATTGGTAAACAAACCTAAGTTAAAGAAAGTTCAAGCCAAAAATTTTCCTTCAAAAAGCATAATATTATTATTCATTTACTACTTGGTGATAATATAACCATTAGAGTATCAAATTGTTCTCTTTACTCATTCACAACCATAGTCAACATGAGACAATGAATATTGGTACAAGAACAGGACATTGTATGGAAATAGGGTACAGGAGGTATATGAATTAGAGAACATCCATCTATATCACATTTAGAAGGTCTATGAATAAGGATGCATCTATTGTATATCAAGAAATATTCACTAGGATAAATAGGTTTGGCATTGAGACAAAGTCCTCATCCCTCATCAAGTCTCCCTTTGTTTCTTCAAAATTATAGAGAGAATCAAAGAAAAAAGGAAATTCAATCCAGACGATTGAACATATGTTTCCAGATAAGTGAAAATTGTATGTCATTTTTTTAAGCTTGTTATATCAATTAATAAAATTCAACTCAAACAAAAATGTCCTTGTAGCCCTATGCATTTCAATTAGGTTATTCGATGGTCACAAAAGATAATTGATAAGGAATAGTGATGAGAGTATGAATATTGGGCACCAAGGAAAGAGATAAAGATCCATATCTGTTAGTAGCTTGTATACACTTTAGTAGATAAACACTCATCATGACAAAATGACTATTAGTTAAAAAACTGATAACCACAAGTAAATCTTCATCCAACATGAAATTCTTAAAACATTAAGGAATGAAAGGATTTGTACCCACCTCAAAATTCCACATTACTAAAACAAAAAAATTGATACCCACAAGCAACTTTCCACCCACAACACAATTGAAAACAAGCTGGGAATGAATTTGTATTACTTGTGGGAGTGGAATGGACTTGTTTGTTTTTTAATACTCTCTTCCATGTAGATTTTCTATAGATTATATAGATGCAATATTAATCAAATGTGAAGGATGCACATGATATACTTTCACCTTACATGTGTGTATGTGTGTACATACATGTACATATATATATGCATATGTATGTATGTATGTATGTATGTATGTATGTATGTATGTATGTGTATACATACATGTATGTACTTGAGTGTACATACATGTATGTGTACACATATATGTAAATGCATGTGTATGTATGTGTATGTATACATATTTGTATGTACATGTATGTACATACATACATTTTGCCTAAATTTACATTTCTATAAACCCCAAATTTATAGTTCACCATGTGTACATGTATGTATACATATGTGTATGTACATGTGTGTACATATATATATATGTGTATGTGTGTACATGTATGTATGTATTATATACACATGTGTATGTATGTATGTATGTATTATATACATGTGTATGTATGTATTATATACATGTGTATGTATGTATGTATGTATTATATGCATGTGTATGTGTGTATGTATGTATGTATGTAGTATATTTGTATGTGTATGTGTGTATGCATGTATGTATGCATATATACATGTGTATATGTGTATGTGTGTATGTATTTATAGATGTATGTATGCAGGGGAGGCAGCAATAGGCTCCACTCAGGGGAAATTTTTTGATAACATTTCCTCTATTACGACACAAATCGATCAAATTTCATCTGGTTGAGTTGGTAGATACTTATTATGCCTGCGGATCAGCCTTCCTCCCATTGAGGCTACATCTACATCATATGATCCATTTATTCGTGTTTATCTAATTACTCCTTCAGATGTCAAGTAGATGACCCACATGACTCTACTAATATGTGTAGAGTCTCAGTTTTGGATTTACTAGCAGCATATCAGGTTGTTAGTGAGGACCATGGGATCGCTCTTGACTAGGTACATGACTTTTTTAGACAGCAATATCCTGGTACACATACGAGCCACAGGGTGGAAAATGTAGAGGATATTCCACAACAATCTATAGGATCCCATACGCATCATGTTTCTATCGATCCTTTAGCTTGTCTAGGTCATCAGGATGTTACAGATCATGTTGAGGTTACTACAACACCTGATCTTGTCCATGGCACATATAATCAGCTTCTTTTTGGTATTGATATTGTACATGCTACAAATCCCCCTACAGTGTCTTTACATTCTCATGATCTTAGTGACATTGGTAGAGCCATCAATCAGGCATTATAGGTACTTGAATAATTTATATATATAGTTGTGTTCTAAAAAATTATGTACATGTATATGTACATGTAATGCATTTTCAAGTCTAGTTGTTTAACTCCTGATTGAAATGGTGTACTTGAAAATTTTAAGCAGTATGGTGATTTGTTAGACTTTGGAAATTTGGCACATGATGGCGATCCCGCACAGTATGCAGTTGAGGTACATTTAAATTTAATAAAAAAATTAATTACTTGATGTAAGTTTGAACACATTGAACTTGTACATTGTAATTTTAGATAATTTTACGTATATGTACATATATATATACATGTATTAAAAATTAAATTTAAACATGTGTGTACTTGAACACATGCAGCCCGGTTGGGACGAGGCTCAAGACACGGATCAGGAGATCTTGGATCGGGACATGGATCCCCACATCTTAGATCAGGAGAGGGATCGGTCCATGGATCGAGGGAGATATCGGGTCGTGGATCGAGGGAGAGGTCAAGGGAGAGATCAAGGGAGAGATCGAGGGAGAGATCGAGGGAGAGATCGGGCTAGAGATATGATGATTCTATTCATACAAAATGTCCCTCTCTTTGAGATGTTTTACAGTATTATATGTTTGAGATCATATTATTATGCTGGAGACACTTTTTATAATTTATGTATCACATTTACATACAATTATGTTTTATGGTATATACTTGTTATGATTTACATCACATTCATACATTTATGTTTTATGGTTTGAATAGGTTTTTTATACGTGCACTATTATGGTTTGAACACTTGTTACATCTATAAATACATCGTGAATTATTAATATGGTTTTATTTATTTAGCAAGTTTGTACCTTTGTTTAAATTTATTATGGTTTGTTCACACTTGTACATCTATTTACATCATGAAATCAAAATTTTGGACTATCTAATGGTTGTTATTTGTAAATTTAAAAAGATGGACATGTACAATTAATTTAAATAAATAGAAATGAATTTGTCTAAATAAATAGGTCAAGAAATAGAAAATTTTGAATGCAAATATGCTTGAGATTAATGCTATATTTAAGTGGAACATAAAAATGCAATTGGAAATAGATGATAACTTGAATTTTTAGCTCTAAATGTTCATTTTTAAAGTCACTCTAGGTTAAATACATAAATTGTGCATATATCATGCTATACATGAACTTAAGAATTTCATATAATCTAATACACATGTTCATTTGAATGTGCATGCAAACAATTCTTGAACTAGACGATGAGCTATACTTGTGTCCAGTTGAATGTAAATGAAATCAAATATATTCAAGTGAACTTAAGAATTCCATATAATCTAATACACATGAATATGATTGTGCATACAAATCAAGTGATCTAGATGACGTGAGCTATAACTGGATTTGAATGTAAATGAAATCAAATTTCTATTCTTGAACTTAAGAATTCTGTGGAACATTTATGCAATTGGAAATTGATATTTAAATCTCAAGTTGTGCACATAATATAAGTATCTAGATCTTCATGGATGACAGTTCTATATATTAAAAATTGATCAATCCATATATAATTACCAAAGATGGACCATTACATACATGGTCTGAAGCTATACATGGTAAACAAAGTTATTGATGCCAAAATGTAGCTATCTCAAGCACCCCAAACACCATCACTATGATTCACTACAATGAATATTCCAATGCACCTTGAGGTGAACAAGAAAGATCAATCCAAGAGAACCTGGATACAATCTAACATTCACAAAATGATACATGTAAGTTATTTATACCAACTTGGTTATAGAAACTCATGGTTGCACTACTCTAAATGAAAGAAAAGTTCAATTTTATGTAATGCCTATAGATCTTGGATAATATACCTGATGATTAGGACAAGGTGGGTGATTAGAAGAATAAATTATGATGATGAATATGGAGGATGTGATTAGGATTGGGATAAATTTTCAAGACCTCAAAATGATTTGATTTGATTAAGGTTGATTCTCAGATACTTACCTGATAGGCTAATGTTCCTAAGCAAGAGTTGATTGGATTTGATAACTATACTTAAGATAGGCTAATATTCTTAAGCAAGTTTGGATTAAAGATGAAATCAAATTAAGGTATTGATTTTTTATTAGGAGATTGGATTTGAAATTGATGATAGTGGATTAAGGATAAGGTCCCTAGATGAAAGCTTTGGGTGATGACAAAAGGATAATATGATGTATGGACTAGATTGAGACCTTAACCAAATTTTGATGTTCAAGTGATGATTTTTGTATTAAGGATGGAGATTGGATGTATGGTTGAGATGGATCTAGATGGATAATAAATTATTATATTTTGGATGAGGATATATTGATTAGATTCTAGTCCATTTGATTAGGTTGATAATGTGATTAGAACATGATAATGAATGATTAGGAAGGGATGATTCTAGGACGAATATGGTTATGGGTTATTACCTAATAAGGTGGTCTTAAAGATGATTAGGATGGAGAATGCTTAGGATGAAAATAATAATTAGGATTTGATGATTAGGATATGAAAATGGATGATCATTTAAATTATTGAATGTCACATTAGTAACATAAAAAATAAAGAAAACTAGAGACAACATGTATGTCTAGATTCTTCACCACTCAAACACCAAATCAACTATATACTTGTGGATTTTAATGTTCAAATGAAATGAAAGATTCATGAACTTAATAATTCCATAAAACATAAATTTAAATGCAAAATTGAAACATAAACTAGGTTTTGTAAATTGCACGCATATATATTCAATCTAGCTCATATAAGTGGAGTTGAACAAATAAATTCGAAGATTTGAAAGTGAAATTTTAGCAATTCCATTTCAAACATAAAAATACAATCAAGGAATCTAGATGATTTAAAGGAATTTAGGCAAAATGTGAATTTTTTAATTTAGTCACTAGGTTTCAAGTAAATTGTGCATGTACATATATACATGATCTAAGATTCAACAAATGAAATCAAAGATTCTTGAGTGAACTTAAAAGAATTCCATGTCCAACATAAAAATGCAATTGGAAATAGATGATTTATAGGAATTTAGGCAAAATGTTTGAAAACATTTTTAAAGTCACTAGGTTTTGTATCAAGCATATATGATCTAACATACATGTACTTAAGTGGACTTTCAAATGTAAATTATGAAATCAATAATTCTTGAACTAAATTAAGAATTCCACATGGAACAAATTTATTTAAATACAATTCCAAAAATAAATGACCAAGCCTTTGAAAAAACCCATTCTAAATCATGTCACATGTCCAATTAATATAGGCAACCTCCACTTTTGTTTGGCACATCCTCTTTTAGGTAAAGTTTCTAAATTTATTTTTGTTGCTATAACTAAGTGACTGTAATGTAGAACCTTTTGTCCTGGCATATAATCAACAAATATAATACCATTTTTATCCATCTTTATTTGTTGATAATATGTGCCTTCAATAATGACTAATCCAATGGGATACTCTTGTTAATCGCCATCTGTCATCGATTCCACCAATTTGTTTTTTGGTTTCGTACATCTTAGTAGATAGTAATCTACACCTTTCGCATTGGCAGGATCTACAACAATAGTGAAAATATCTCCTATACACACACCACACATGTAAAGTAAATACATTTAAACATGCTTGAAACTTAAACATAGAATATATTTAAATCAATTTTAACTAAAATAATCAATTTCCATACTTGTAACAACTAAATCAGATACATGTTCATAATTAGCTTAATATAGAGGATCGTGGACATCGACATTGTCATCTTCCACAAAAGGAGGCATTGATATTAATTGTTTCATTTCCCATTGTGAAACATACCCATCTCTAATATTCTCACATTGAACAATATTTGCATTGTCCTCAATGCAATCAACACAAAACGTGATTTTTCTCTCGCATTAATTGCATAAGGCCTACTACTTCCTGTTGTCATGATTTGATGCAGACTTCTAATACCATGAATTGCTTGACAATTATAAGGATTTTATCAATAAATATCTATAAATTCAAATTTGAAAATTCAATTAAATCATATACACTTGAACTCTAAAATTCAATTTTTTTAAAAAAAATTGACTAGATGTACTTGTAACTTCCCAAAAATACCATGTGTTGTATGTTGAGTCACGAGTGGAAAAATGACTTTTGCACCATTCAAAAAATTTATTTGCATTTTGTATGGCATTATCAGCAAGTACACAAGTTGGCACAATTTTTCACCTATTACTTTCAAGGGACTTAAAAGAATTTAATTTAGTTTAAATATATATCTATTCTTTTAAAAAATATCTCTAGATTCCATATATATATGGTGAAATTTGTACCAGCAAGTTCATGTTGACGAAGTGCACCTTCACACATGCTCCTGCTCCATCATGCTCTCCTTTTCCATGTCCACTCTCATAAAAATTCCACAAAAATTTGGTGTTGTGTCTAGCATGTTGATGGCTTAACCAAACAAAAGCTTTTGCAGACTTAAATTGTCCTGTGAAGTTACAAATAATTACACTCAAACCAAATTAGCTTCAAAAAAGTAAAATTATATATAAGCAATTAAACAATTTAAGTCTCAAAGTTAAAAGTAAATATAAATTTAAATAAAAATTTTAAAAAATAATGTACTTACCAGCACATCCATCAGACCATATCCAGTGTTGTTATTGATTTATTCCACGTCGTCTCAGGTCTTCGAAAAACATTTTGAAACAATGAGCTACATAGCTTCTATCATGATTTGTATCATCATTGATATAAAAGTGAACCTCTTTGATGATAATTTGATCATCTTTGCTACTTTGTATTCCATCGACCTCTAACTCGGAATGCCTATAGCAAACTTGCACAAAGATTGCAACTTGCTCTGAATGATAATATTGACTTTGAATCTCAAATTGAGGACTAAATGTATAGTTCTCAGAGAAATCTACAATAGAAAGAATACAACTTGGTGGAAAACAATTCTTTGAATCATGAAATTGCTTAGCTTGCCATCTTGCACCATGAAAATGTCGAATATGTGGATATATGATATTACAAAATTTACTCATGAATTCATTGTAAGGTAATCCACTCTCTTTGAGAACAATTTTTTTGGCCTCAGCTCTTGACTTCGTTAAGTATGTCTCATATTCAAATATCTTCCAAACAACTTGCATTTCATTATTGTTAACATGTAAAAGATTCTTCAAATCTCCACAATCATTACATACATTTTTTATAAACTGAACATTGAATTCATCTGAATCTTCCGATTTTTCGCATACAAGAGACTTCACAAATTGTGTTGTGCTTCCAGGGATGGCTAAATTTTGATCAATTGCTGCCATATCTTTTCTATATGATTGTAAGTGTAGATCAAATTCAACATGATTTCGACAACAACAAGTTTCATGTGCTTTATTTATACGTACAAATGATGGTCGTAGTGTCTCAAACACCCTTTGACAAATCTTCACATTTGAAAATTCTAGCTTGAATGCTTCAAAAAGTTCACTTTGTGTTGTATCTATAAAAATTTTTGGATAAGAAATCTGTGTACCATCTTCACCTATTATTTGTATAGTATCCCTTCTATTGGAAGAAACACAAGAGTGGGTGGTCCAATATTCAACCACCTGTTTCTTTACATCTTCTGAAATTCTATCTTTTCAGGAAACCCTACAAATATTTACCCAATTTTTCTCAATTTTTCCATCTATTTCATTTCTCTTTTCAATATACCTTTGAACAGTTCTCCTAGAAACATTTAGTAATTCAGAAATTTCTTGAACTTGTCTTCTATGTGATAATTTCTTACTATAAATTACAGTCATCAACGCTCTACGTGCAGCACTTAGATTACTAGATCGACTCTTCTTTTCAATACATCCAATGCTTCTTGCAAGTTTTCAACAATTGTTTGTTTTAAATCTAATGACCTTTTCCTATTATCAACCCCTAACAACTCCAAAATAGGGGTCATTTCTTTTCGTCTAAATAACTTTGCAACTAACTGTGCTCTTCCAATTAGAGATTTTTCTTCAAAAAATCCATCCCATATTTTTTTAGAGTGTAATTTTAATGTGATTTCAGATAACATATCTTCAAATGAAATATTATTGAAAAGAGAATCCTCATCCATCTCCATCAAATTTTCCATACCATAGTCCAAAAAAATCTATTACTAGGTTCGGTTTGTTCTTGTACCTGTACATCACCTTGATCATCAATATTTTCCACATTGGGTTGTTGTTCAGTAGATGTTCCTTCACCCACTTTTCTCTTCCTCTGTCTTGTTTGTGTTCGATCATATGTCCTTGATCTAATCCTTGGATTTTTCATCACAAATTTCACTCAAATTTGTACACACATGAGCTTTCAATGAAACATGTACAGTTAATATTATATAAATATTTAAAGCATGTAACTAGATGCATGTGCTAGATCATGACATCACTTACTAGATCACCACTAAATGTGCATTGAAATATATTTCCAGATCTTTTAAAATAAAATGAGTACTATATAAAACATAGAAAGAGAAACAAATCATGAGCTCGATATATACCTAAATGTGTAGATCACCACTTATATTTGATGTGAAAGAGAGAAAATATGATATATATTATCTCCTATGAAAAGGTATTTAGAAATGAAAGGATAAGAAATTACAAAGGGGTTCAAGGCATGATTCCTTAAATGCACTTGGATGTGATGTAAATAAAATCACACTATGTTAAAAGGAGGAAGGATTAATGACCTAAAATGTTTAAGGATATAACCATATAAGCATAAGATGTTACAAAGGGATAGAGACATGATTCTCATAATATAAAGATGCAACATGATGACTCAAGGTTTAAGATGTAATGGAATGCACATGATTCCCTCTAGTCTATGTGGTAACTAGATCTAAAAGTTTGGTCCATGAACATATATATAGCATCAAAGAATAATTTGTGGAAAAGTTGTACATGCTCATTTAAAGTATAACAATACATGCACATGAAAATTTAAGAATTAATACCTTTCTGAAACTAGGGAAGGGAGCTCCCCTTCCCAAGGGGCCATGAAACTCTTATTATGGAATTTTTGGGTCCTGAATGCCCCTAACAAGCAGCGCTTGGTCAAGAGAAGGATCCTTTTGACCAAGGTAGATCTAATTTTGCTTCAAGAAACAAAGCTTTCCAAAGCAGAGTTGGAAGTTTTAAAATGAAAAATCATGGGGTGGAATGTGGAAGGATTTCAAGCAAGCGGGGCTTCAGGTGGTCTTTCCCTTTTCTGGAGACCCTCCATGGTGCAAGTTGAAATCCTTCAGGAAAACCCATGCTAGCAAGGCTACTCAGTTTGAAGTGTCCATTCCACTCTCAAATTTGAGCTCATCAATGTCTATGGGCCCAACTCATGTGTAAGAAAGTGTATCCTTTGGAAGGAAATAAAAGAGTTCCTTAATACAAAATAGGGTGAAATATTTATAATTTTTGGAGATTTTAATGCAATTTTGGAAGGGAAGGATAAACTTGGAGGAATTTGGAAGGAAAACCAATTGCAGCAAGATTTTAGAGACTAGATCATAAGAAACAATTTGCTGAGTATAGATTTCAGGAAGGGCATATATACTTGGAAAAACTAAATAAAGGGCCCATGGATGATTACGGAGAAGCTAGATAGGTTCTTGTTCTGGGGAGGCCTGGATAACTTTCCATTTACCTTTGAAGCCTCAATTGCTTCAGGTGTAGGATCAGATCACCTTCCTATTGAACTGGAGATTCAAGAGGATAGAAAGCCCTCCTGCTCCCCCTTAAAATTTGAGAACATGTGGTTCAAAGACCCATCTTTCATGGGGCTGGTGGAAGAATGGTGGAGTAGCATTCAGGTCAGTGGCTCAAAAATCTTTTTCCTCTCAGCAAAGCTCAAATTCTTGAAACAGAAAATCAAGGAGTGGAATCTACAAACTTTCAAAAACATATTTGAAACAAAAGAATGAATAGAGGAAGAACTCCAAGTGGTGGAAGAGGATATAATGTAGAACGGGATGAATCTACATAGCTATGATAAAGAGAAACAATTATTGGGAAAATATGAAGAGGTATTGGCCAAAGAAGAGATATTTTGGAGGCAAAAATCTAGCGAAGTATGGCTCAAGGAGGGAGATAAAAACACAATTCTTTCACAATAGCACAAGGCAGCGCCAAAGTATGAATAGGATCTTGAGTCTCAAAAATCAAGACGGTTCAATCATAGAGGACCTCGGTGAGATCACTGAAGAAGTTGTTCTCTATTTCAAAAATCTCCTTAACAATGTTGTTGGTTCAAACCTGCCAAGCCAAATCAAACTATTGAAGAACATCCTGAACCTGGTCTCAGAAACTCAAAACAGAATGTTAAATGAGAAATTATTTAAGGAGGAGATCAGGTAAGCCCTTTTTCAGTTGCATCTTGACAAAGCCCCAGGCCTAGATGGTTTGCCAACAATATTTTTCCAATGCTTATGGGGAATTCTTGGAGATGAAATGCACGAAGCAATCGAAGCTTCGTGGAACTCTAGAAATCTTCTAAGAGAAATTAGCAATACATTCATTGCTTGGGTGCCAAAAAAGGAAGAGGCAAACTCTTTGGATGACTTCCGACCAATAGCCTTATGCAACACTCTGTACAAAATCTTGTCAAAGGCGATGGAAAACAGGTTGAAACTAATTTTTCCCTTAGTTATTTCTGAAGAGCAGACAGACTTCATTCTAGGGTGAGCAATCCTTAATGGTGTCAACATAATGCAAGAAGCTATTCATTCCATCCAATAGAACAATCAGGCCAGTATGCTAATAAAGTTGGATATAAGAAAGGCTTATGACATGGTGGATTGGAGGTTCTTACTCAAAGTCTTGGAGGCATTCAAATTCAACATGAGATGGCTGAATTGGGTTTTCTCTTGTATTTCAACTCTGAGATTCTCAATCTTAGTAAATGGATCCCCGACAGGCTTCTTTGAGGTATCAAGAGGGCTTCACTAAGGTGACCCTATCTCCCCATTCCTATATATTTTGATGGTTGAAGCTCTAGGGAAAACTATCGCCAATGGCATAAGCTCCTCTCTAATTGAAGGGGTCAAGGTGACGAGTGAGATGCAAGCAATATCTCACCAACAGTTTGTGGATGACACTTCCTTGCTTGGGGCTACAAATCGAAAAGAAGCATCTCACCTAAGTTCGATATTGAAATCCTATGCTAAGGCCTCTGATCAAGATGTGAATCCAAGGAAATCAGAGGTGTTCTTTTTCAACACCCCAGTCTGGAAAGAACAAGAGATCCTTAGGATCCTAGGATTCAAGAAAGGTGATCTCCCTTGCACTTTCTTGGGCATTCCCCTAGCAAAGGGGCTTAGGTCGACTGGCCTTTGGGATCCTCTTAATCTGAAGACAACCACAAAGGTGAACTCTTGGAAGGAAAAAGGCTCTCACTAGTAGTTAGGATTACTTTGATCAAATCGGTCCTTTCGGCTCTTCCAATATATTTGATGTCCATTCTTTGCATCCCAAGCGGCTATGTCTCCAACTTGACAAAACTGTTAGGCAATTCTTTTCGCAAGGGAATAGTGAAAAGCGTAAAATTGCTCTAATCGCTTGGGAGAAGTTATGCAGATCGAAAGAGGATGGGGGTCTTGGTTTCAAACACCTCAATTTGCAAAACAAGGCTCTGGGTGCCAAATTAGTTTGGCGGATGCATACTGAACCAGAGAACATATGGGAAAATATCCTTCATCATAATTACCTCAAAAATGATAATGGGGGCAGCATACTCACAATTTCAAACCCCCCTTCAAGTTCTAGAATTTGGAACTTCATTTAGAAATGCAAATCAACAATATGCGACTTTATTTCTTGGGACATCAAGGACGGCAGTAAAGCTCTATTTTGGGAGGATTCTTGCATTGGACTCCCTAGCTTGGATAGCTCCATTGAGGTGGGGGAAGTCAAGAGAGTACTCAAAGCCTTATGGGGAGATAAGGTGAAGGACTATTTGCTACTTGACCCAAGCAATACAATTTGCAAATGGAAATGGAAAGATTTCTCTGGCCTCAATTTTCACTAGGTGAAGTTTTGGCTCTCTCAGGCGCTATAAGGAATCGATCAATTTCTCTAAGAAATGGATTTGACACAGTGATCTAGATGGGCTCTAAAATAGGCTCTTACAATGCACAAGATGGATACAGGAACTTATATAAGATGCAGGTAAGGGTAGTGGAGCGTCTTCCCCTTCGATTATGTTGGAGTAGTATGTGTCTCCCCAAGCCTAGCACCTTTACTTGGGCTGCTCTACAAGGAAAAATTCTAATGGCAGATAGATTTAGGAGGATGGTATTCCATGGCCCCTGTCGATGTGTCCTGTGTGAAAATGGGGAGGAAACTACCAATCATCTTCTTTTGGGATGTGATTATGCCCAAGAATGTTGGCATTCGTTATGTGCAAGATTGGCTTGGGCTTGCACACTACCAAAGGACTTGCTTAGTTGGTTCTCTGCATGGCCAAATTTGAAAAGAAACTCGGTCTTTGGTGAAGTCTGGACAATCAGCCCATCGATAATGGTGTGGGAACTATGGAAGGAAAGGAACATGCTCTTGTTCTAGGATAAGAAGATGGGTTTTGCTTCATTGCTAAACAAGATTGAGGTAGTAATAATAGAGACATTGAATGCGAAATTGAAGCAAAGAGCCCCAACAAACAAATTCTTTTCTGACTAGGATGCTAGATTGCATTTTTCATGGCCTTCGTTATGAATCCCGTTGTGGGTGGGGAGTGGAGGTAGCAAGGAAATTATGGATAGGGACACATTAGTATGGTCTCCACCACCTGAGGGATGGCTAAAACTAAACTTTGATGGCACATTCAAAAGAAACCCTGGTCCTTTAGGCGCAGGTTGTATCATAAGGGATTGGAAAGGGAAGACAATTTTATCCTCAGCCAAGTGATTGTTGGATGGAACAAATAATGAGGCTAAGTTGATGGTGGTCATTCATGGGATGAACTTATGCAAAAACCTTGGAGCTAGTAAGGTAGCAATTGAAGGCAATTCATCCTTGGTGGTAAATGTGCTTAGGAAAGGAGAGACGCCTAATTGGAAGCTCCATGGCCTCTTAGCTAGGGAAATGGAGGTTCTAAAGAGCTTTGGCACATACACCATAAATCATGCTTACATGGAAGGCAACCGCAAAGCAGATGCTCTAGCTAATCTAGGAGTGCCAGCCAAATAAGATTGGTGCCCATGTATCAGAATGGGGGTCATTGTGCTAGCTTGTCTAGTTTGATACATGGGAAATTCAAGGGTTGGGAGAGGAATGAAGTTGAGACAAGTGCATCATCAACCGCTCGTACTAGGATTCCACCGTCAAACCAAGAGTGGATGAGGTAATAAGTAGACATTTATTGCCATACGAGGGAGCAGAACTTGGAAAGTTGGCAACACTCATATTGTGCTAAAGAATTGCTTTGGAAAAGGTGGAAATGATTCTCTCAAGAGATTGAGATCAATCGAAGCAGGAAAATCTTACATTTGGAATGCAATGTACTATCCTTTGTCGAAGTGGAGGAGTCATGTTCAAAATAGGGACAGAAGATATTAATCATGTTAGTTGGCTCTCAAATGATGTGAATGAATTTGGCTATTTAAGGAGCTTCTCCTGGCTCCCTCTACACACAAAATGGAGACCCCCATCAAGCTTAAAAGTGTGAAGTCGGAAGTTTCCTTCATAGGGTTTATCTCAGACTAGAGGTTGAAGAAAATTTTCTAGAATAAGGATATTCTATGCATTGAGGCGGTGTGAATGGTGCTTGGTCGGAGGTTCTGTTTCTCAGGCAACAAAACGAAGGAAAATTTTGATATATCCTCGTGCTTTCTTGCGTCACTGCTAGATTTAAACCCACCTAAAGTGAGATGTCTGGTCCTCTTGAGAATGGTGTTTGTGGCTATGATGTTGGAGGAGGACATGGACGTAGTGGTAGTAGTCAGGCTTGGTGTGGGGATCCCATTCACAATGACATGGTGGAGATGTTCTAGCAGGGCATCCAGGTGGAGTGGCAACCGTTCATTTTGGACATGACGGTCTGAGAACTATTGGATCAACACCGACATTGGGAGAGGATTGGAGTGGATTTCCTATGTAAACATTTGGGTGTGGTGGAGGTGATGGGTCTGCAATGGCTCAGGGATTTTACAGACCTCGTTGAAACCATAGATTTCTATGATGAAAATAAATGAAAATGTGCAAAGGGTTTGCAAGTTTTTTGTAATTTCCATGGGTGTCTAGGTGATGTCTAGGTGGTTTAAGGGTAGTCCGATGTAAATTTTGTTTATGTGGCTTCCAACGACTGGCTTGGCCAAGAACCATGAACATCTATTGTTTTTTGCTTTGAAATCAATAAATACAACTCGTCTATGTTTTACTGATCAAAAAGAAATAAAAATTAAGAATTAATGAGGCAACATGAGAATCAAAATTTTAAGGCAAAGATCATAAAATCTCGAGTGCTTTAAACAAAATTCTAATAAACATAAACGTACAAAACATAAAATATAATTTAATAATATATATGTTTATACAAGATAAGTCCAAGTTGGAAATAAAAGTAAAGGCAAAGGTAAATTTAATAAAACATAGGTATAAGGAGGACATAAATAAGAACAAGAATAGAAGAACATAGAATTGGTGATCAATAATAATGAAATCTAAGAATTTAAATAGTGAAAACAAACTTCAAATGCATTCATGAAAATATTTTTTAAATAAATAAAATAATTCTTAAATAAATAATATAAATAAGATAAAATAATCTCCTTTCTATATAATTCTTTATAAATATATAATTTTACATAAAAGGCACTTAAAATTATATATAATTCTCAAATAAATAAATAAATAAACTTCTTGATAATGATATTTTTGATGTTTTTTATATAAATTTTACTAAAGATAAGTATGCTAATTTTATGTATATATAAAAGTAATTATCAAATTACCTACTATTATGAGATGTTGATATGATCTAAAATTCTACATCCACTTAAAATAATTGCAATGATAAATACTATATACACTTGTCAATGATAACAAATAAATGATAATCATTAGGTACAATATTTTTAAATGGAGATGTAACTTTTATTTTAATTTTTTTACAAATATTTCTTTGATGCTAATATTTTAATAAATAATAAAAATATATTTGAGAGTTATTTGAATAATTCATGTATAATTTTTTCCTTTCTATTTAATTAATTTTATTATTATATTTTAAAAATTATCAATTACTATAAAAACATCTAAAAGTTTGAGGATGGTGCGTGGTCATGGTGTTTTGCAATGGTTAGATGCAGGGCATTGTTTTGCAAGAATCCAAGATGGTTCAAGGATAATTGTCAAGCAGATAATGATGGTATTTGGCAGCCGGATAGACGGGCCCAACTGGAAAATGTCAATCATATTGATCCCAGTGCAGAGGAGCGGGGTCGAGATGGAAGAAGACTGGAAAGGGACAGGTTGGGCTTCATGGGTCGTCAAGGCAGAGGTGGTTATAGGAATGCTACTTTTCGCAGACTATGTCAAAATGAAGGTGACAATAGAGCCTATGGAGACCAACTAAGGATGGAGGATCCAGGAAGGGTTTGAAACCCTATTAGGAGGAAAGGTCTCAACAAGGTGGTTTGGTAGAGGAAAAAGGTTGATTCAGAATGGGAGGAGGATAGAGAAGATGTGAAGTTTGGAGACACTCGGAAGGAAGCTCCATCATATGGAAATGGGATTTCGGGTGGTCGAGCTACTTTGGTGATCAGCGTAGTGAAACTTCAAGCTGAGGTTCTGAGGCTAGAAAACTTGGGGTTGATTGGGAAATGGTATGGTTTGGACCTTAACTAGGATTACTTAGTTAAGTGGTGGAAAACGCATTGGGGCTCATATCTACAGTTTAAAACCCTTCAAAACGGGTATTTTTTGGTTATTTTTCCTACCATAGATTTAAGAGATGAGATAGTGAATGGTATATGGGTTTTGGACAAGAGTGGTTTTTATTTGCGGCATTGGAAAGTTAGCTTCAATCCCTCAACTCATGTAATGGAGACAGTGCAAGATTGGTATTGCCTACCTAATCTTCCCATGGAGTATTGGGAACCAAGCATATTAGAGGAGATTGTAAATCACTTGGGTACTTTCATTTGTGCTGAAGAAAGGAAAATTGTGGAAGAGGCACATACCCATGTGCAAATCTATGTGGAAAACAATCTAGTTTGACATTTGTATGAAGAGATAGAGTTAATCTCAAATTATGGGAGCTGGATATAGAAGCTGAAGGGAGATTCTTTCACTCGCAACAACTTAGTGTTCCCTTTGGGTTGTAGGCTATCGATTAGCAAGGCTGGGAAGTCTAAGGTGATTTCAAATTTTGAGGCTACCAAAGAGAAGGAGAATGCAGTGTTAAAAGGTAATATTTTAAAAACTCCATTAGTAGTTAGTGGTGAAGCATCGTTGGAGCTTGAAAGGCCTATTCATTTAAACCCTAAAAGGGAACAACATGTTGGTATTTCCCCACCTGATCATTTTGTTCAGGTTGATTCACATGTTGGTTTTAAGGAAAAGAATGTTGGGAGGTAGAGCAATGGGAAGCTCGGAACATGGTTTTGGATGATAAGATTTCAGAGGCCTTGGATATTCTTGGAGAAGATTGCTAGAACGTGGAATTAGATTCCTTGATTGAGGTTGGTAAAGAACTGGTCGATTTGGTTGAGGCGGCCAAGGCTAATGCCTAGGATCTAGTGGAAGAAATGGAGGCAGAAGGTCTAGTAAATGAAGCCTTTCATGATGGGTTGGTAGTAGGGTTAGAGGCTAGAAATCCGTAGTCAGGAAAGAAGAGGAAAATTTCACAAGGTCTGGTAGAAGCCAGGGTTAAGCTTGGGATTCACTAGAAGGATATTTCCAAATCATCACCGGATTGCGGTGAGAATAAAAAGCGTCGTAGGATTCTAAACCAGGAAAAACATAAGTGGGATGGGGAAGCGAATGGTCAGAAGAAAAATGACTCTATGATGAAAGTAGGGAAGAGTGATGCTCTTCTTGAATAGCAATGAAGCTCATAACTTGGAATGTTAGGGGTTTGAATGCCCCTAACAAATGGTGCCTAATAAGGCACTTCATTGAATCCAGTCAGGCGAAAATATGCCTTTTTCAAGAAACAAAATTAAGTGATCAGGATTTAAATAAATTTAGTAGAAAATTGAAACAATGGAAGTGGTTGGGTGTTGGGGTTGAAGGTGCCTCAGGTGGCTTGTTAACCATCTGGAAACCTCAATCAATTTTGGTGGAAGAATCCATATCTCGTCGACACTGGATGTTGTGCCAGGTAAGAAGTTTGCTCTCTAATCTTCAATTTTTTCTCATTAATGTTTATGGTCCCTCTTTGTGCTCACTTAAAAGGCTTATTTGGAAAGAGTTGGATGAATTCCTTAATAGTCTAGATCAGGACTTTTGTATTTTTGGGGGAGATTTCAATGCTATTTTGTGTCTTGAAGATAAAAAAGGTGGAGTGGCCAGAGCTCTTCAATCGCAAATTTATTTTCAAAACTTCGTTGGGAGAAACATGTTGGTGGAGATTCAAACAAGGAATGATAGCTTTACTTGGACCAATCGTAGAAAAGGTTTTTGCAGTATAGCAGAAAAGCTTGATAGATTTTTCTTTAAAGGAAATTTGATTCTTTTCCCTTTCAGTATGGATAGTAAAATTATTTCAGGGAGTGGTTCAGATCATTTTCCTGTTCAACTGCAAATTGATGATGAAAAGGGGCCTGTCAGATTCCCTTTTAAGTTTGAAATGATGTGGTTCAAGGACCCCAACATAATGGAATTGATAGAGTCTTGGTGGATGGAGTGTAACCTGGGTGGCTCCAAAATGTTTAATATTGTCACCAAGCTGAAATATGTAAAGCAACAGTTGAAACAATGGAATAAGGACTGCTTTAAAAATATTTTTGAGGAAAGGCTTAAAGTGGAGGAATAATTGGATACTCTATCAGAGACTATAATTCAGCAAGGTATGGACGATGAACGCTATGAGAAAGAAAAGGAGCTGACAAGGAAATTGAATGAATCATTGGCCAGAGAAGAAATTTTTTGGAGGCAAAAATCAAGAGAAATTTGGTTGAAGGAAGGGGATAGGAACACTAAGTTCTTTCATAATTCAACTAAGGCTCAGCATGAAGTAAATAGGGTTGCTTGTATAAAGGCGATTGATGGTCATGTTTTGGAAGATCCTCTCAAGATCAAAGCCTCTACGGTTTTGTACTTCCAAAATCTTCTCAATGATTGGGAAGGTTTGAATTTGGAGGCTCATAATGCAATTCTTAAAGATATTCCAAAGTGGGTCTCTTCTTCGCAGATGGAGCTCTTGAATGCCAAATTTTTAGAGGAAGAAATCAAGGTGGTGGTTTTTGATCTTTAGCCTAAGAAAGCCCCTGGTCCAGATGGTTTCCCAGTGGCTTACTTTCAAAAGTGTTAGGATTTTGTTGGTAAGGAAGTCTTGGAGGCAATTGAAGATTCAAGGTGCTCAGGCAAGGTTCTTAGGGAGTTGAATAATACTTTTATTACTCTAATTCCCAAAAAGAAAAAGGCAAAATTTTGGGATGAATTTCGTCCCATTTCCCTTTGCAACACACTCTACAAAATTCTTGCAAATGTTGTGGCTAACCGTTTGAAGAAAATCTTATCATTCATCATTTCTGATGAGTAGACTAGCTTTGTTCCTAGTACGTCGATTCTTGATGGTGTGATAATTGATCAAGAGGTAATTCATTTGTTTCATAAGAAAAAAAAAACTTGTGATGTTGTTGAAAATGGATATCAAGAAAGCATATGATAGGGTTAATTGACGATTTTTGTTTAAAGTTATGGAGGATTTTGGGTTTCAGAAAGTTTGGTTGGATTGGTTATTTGGCTGGGTTGCAAGCCTGCAATAATCTATTTTAATGAATGGGACTCCTAAAGGTTTCTTCCCAGCCTCAAGGGGTATAAGGCAAGGATACCCTCTTTCTCCTTTTTTGTTTATAATCATGGCGGAAGCATTGGGTTGCTCATTAGAAAATGCAAGAAGAATCAGTTTGGTGGATGGTCTTCAGGTCACAAGCAACCTCCCCTCAATTACTCATCAGCAATTTGTAGATGATACAATGTTGTTTGGTTCAGCTATGGTTAGGGAAGCCAGGAGACTAAAAGATATTTTGGACAAGTATTTTCTCGCTTCGGAGCAAGAGGTTAGTGTGGCAAAGTCAGAGGTTTTCTTTTTCAATTATAACTATATAAATGAAGTGCAAATTTTGAGGATTCTTGGTTTCAAAAAAGGTCAATTACCGTGAAAATATTTGGGCCTTCCACTTGATAAGGGTATTCAAGATGGGGGCATTTGGAATTCTCTGTTTGAAAGGTTCAAGGAGTGAATTTCTTCTTGGAAGAATCACTGGTTATCTTGGGCAGGAAGATTAACGATGTTAAAATCAGTTATTTCAACTCTCCCCATTTATATGATGTCTTTTCTACCCTTGTTTGTTAGCACTAGTAAGTCCTTAAATCGTGCAATGAAGGAATTTTTTTGGAAAGGGAACTCAGATCAGAAGAAGTTCCCAATTGTTAAATGGCAAAAGGTCTATGAAAGGAGAGCTCGGAAGATTGTGCAAGTTTGAAAAATCTTATTTTGCAAAATAAGGCGTTGCGGGCTAAATTAGCTTGGGTGATTCACTCCTAGCTAGATCTTAAATGGGTGAAAAAAATTTGAGCTAAATATTTGGTTGATAAGTCAAATTTTTTTCCTACTACCAAAACCCTTCCTAATGGATCTCGAATTTGGAATTTCATTAAAATTTCTAGAGATCTTATTACGGATTTTTTAACCTGGGAAGTAAAAGATGGTGGGGAGGCTTTGTTCTGGGAGGATTCTTGGGAAGGTTTTCCCATTTTGGTAGGAGATCCAACTCTAGTCCGGGTTAGAGAAAAAACTGATCGAGTTTGGGGACCAAAGGTAAGGGATTTCTTTGAAGATCCTTCAACTTCTGAGAATGATTTTTATATATGGAAGTCCATTAGACAGTTAGGTCTGACAAATCAAGAAGTGGAAGCTTTTGAGCGAGTGTTGTTGAACAAGAGAATTTTGCACAGAAAGGGTAGGGATAGTCTGAGGTGGAATGCATCATCTTCTAGGGTATATTTAGCTAAAGTTGGTTACACCATCCTTGCTTCCTTAGGGGTTGAGGAACCAATTTTTCCAATCCATTTGTGTTGGAATAAGGCTTTCCTACCTAAAGTGGGTACTTTTACCTGGGTGGCTGCACAGGGCAGGGTTCTCACAAGAGATAGATTTTCTAAATTGGGCTTTTATGGACCTTCTAGATGTCCTTTATGCCAAGCAGTAGAAGACATAGTGGATTACTTGTTTTTGAATTGCCAGTTTACGTAAGGAATTTGGTAGTGGTTATGTTCAAAGTTCCAGTGGAAAACAACTCTTCCCAATAAATTGTTAGATTTGTTAAATTCATGGCCATCTCTATTAAAGAACTCATTGTTTGGGGATTTATGGGTGTCGAGCCCATCGATTGTTTTATGGAAAGTTTGGAAGGATTGGAACAGACACATTTTCTAAGATAAGGAGTTATCAATTTTTAGGTTACAGTGCAAAATTGAGGCTTGTATAGTGGAACTCTTTAACGCTAGATTGGAAGAGATGAATTCTAAGAAAGGAAATTTCTCAACCTAGGATTCTTGGGTTTTCAAAAATTGGTTTGGTTTAAAAGCTCCCATTTGTGGGGGTCCCAGAGGGGCTGCTTCTCTGGAAAAGCGTAGTAAGGTGGTTTGGTCCCCACCTAAACCAGGTTGGGTAAAATTGAATTTTGATGGGGCTTCTAGGGGAAATCCTGGTCCATCTAGTGTGGGTTGTATTGTAAGAGATTGCAAAGGACAAATACTAGGGAAATTAGCAAAGTCTCTCCTGGAAGGTACGAATAATGTTGTCGAATTCCAGGCTCTTCTACTTCGTTTGGATTTGTGTAAGGAATTGGGGGTGAGGAGAGTAGTAACTAAAGGGGATTCCACTCTTGTGATCAATTCTTTAAGGTCCAAGAAGATCCCTAATTGGAAGTTAGGGGAGTTGTTGGATGTAGCTTTGGAGCTGATTGATAGGTTTGATCAGGTAATGTTTAACCATATCTTGAGAGAAGGAAATTTAGAGGTTGATCTTCTTTCTAATTTGGGTATAGTGGGTCCTGACATCAAATAAATAGGTAGGGACAAGACTTAATGTATGTGGGAGGCAGGGCAGGTGACCCTCCAAGTTGGCAAAGGTGGGTGGCATTCATTGCCATAGAGGCAGGGAGGTCGGTGTCAGGCAGTCTAAGCTGGATTAATTATGGAAAGTGATGATTTTGGGATGTATTGTCGTAGCTATATAGAGGATAGCTGGAGGTAGCTCTAGCACCTAAACCAACCTTTAGAATTGAGTGCATATCTTTCCTAAGGGATTTACTCCTCATGGAAAGGACATCTTGCACGTTTGGTGGTGTACCATTCATTTTGGGTGGTGGAAGCCTTGTGAATGAAGTGATTATTTATTAATGGTTCATATCAAGGTTGTTTAAGTTTTTTCTATTTTGGTGCAGGTGGTAGTTGTTAGTTTCTTTTCTTCCTCTCCTCTAGCTGTGGGCAGTGTAGGGGTGTTGATGGCGAAGTGTTCAAAATTTTTAATTGAAGTCTTAGTGGATGGCTTGGTGAGATTTGGGTCAGATACTCTGATTTCCTTATGGTCGATGGCATGGTAGACTTCATTTAGGGAGGTTGTAGATCAAAGGTTGAAGCGCATTTTTCTCAACAATGATCCTTTGGTCGTCGTGGCCGTCAAGATGGTTTTGGGCTCTGGTCATTTTGAAAGCAAGGAGTATGGAAGGGATAATTTACACATTTCTTTGCATTTTTTGGCTTCTCTCCTGGATAACAAAGTTCCCAAGGCAAAGGCGAAGTTGTTGTTAGTAAAGATGTTTAGGAAAGATTTGGTGGAAGGAGTGGATGAGGTTCTTAGAGCAGTGTTTGAAGGAAAGGGTTGTCTGAGGCCTTGCAATTTGGAGCTACTTCAGTTCCCAGATAAGACTGTGAAGATTTATCCCTTTCTCCTGGATTTGCATGGTCTAGGCCTCATGAGGCGTCAAATGATAGTGGTGGTGGTTGTGGAGTTTCTAAAAAAATATTCGAGTTGATGGCAGCTGGTGGCAATGAATGGGCAAAGGATTTCGAGGCCTTTGCAAAATCTAATGGTTTTCTATAAGTGTTGGCTTTGGTTGGGGTTTTTTGGTTGGTATGGGGTTAGTCCTTAGTTCTTGTTTTTGCTCGAGTGGTGATTTATACACAGTATAGCCATTAAAATGGCCATTTCGCTCTTCTTTAATTCTGGTCGAGGGAAACTGTGAGTATGGTAGGGTCGGGTGTTTCTCTGTAGGTTGGTCTTCCATGGCCGAATTTTATTGGTATGGTGGTTCTCAAGTTGTTTTTTGGTGATGGTTATCTAATTTCCCTGCTTAGTAGAAATTTTTAGTTTTGTTAATATTAATAACAAAATACTAATCTTGTGTATCAAAAAAAAATTATCAATTAGTATAAAAAACATATCATCATAAGATGCAACAAAATTGAAAAATAGTGAAAACACTTCAAATGCATTCATGAAAATGAATACATAATCAATTAAATAAGTTGAAGATCAATGTACCTTCAAAAATAGCTCTCCCATTGTCCAAATACATTTTCTTTTGTCGAAATAAGTCTTCTAAATTGTCGAAATTATAAACCTTCTAAAATGTAGAAATAAACCTTCTTTGATCAAAATAAGCTTTCCTTGGTCGAAATAATCGAAATATGTATTTTATCGAATTATCTTGAGTTGAAAAATTAAAAGAAAATAATTTTTTTTTATATCGACCATTTTTGGTCGAGTAAATGTCAACCGGTTATGTCTCGGCCAAGCAATTTTCGACCGAGTTGTTCTCAGGCGAGAGGGTTTCAGTCGAAACTTGCTTGACTAAAAAGTGTTTGGCTGAGACTGTCTAGTTGGCATCCTACTTGGCAGTCAACTCACCCTTTTTTAGAATTTTATGAAACATTCAACTTTGGCAGAGTATTTCTCTAATCAGAATGTTTTTTCTCCAAAAAATAAAAATACCCTTTTGTAGAGCTTGGAGTGGAGAATCCAAATATATATATTTTTTAATATTTTGATTAGTTTTAATATATTTTATTTTTAAAATAATGCAAGCAAGCTGTTAAAATTAAAAAAGAGGTTGATTAGAAATTTAAAAAAATAGTAAAACTTATTAAAAAATTTAAATCTTATATGGGGTACAAAAGGAGAGAGTCTTCTTCAAAAGGGTATAATTTTTTTTTTGAAACTGATTAAAAAGATTGAAAATAGTTGATAGCCCATGAAAACTATCAAATTATGACATGGTTGACTTTAAAACGTTATTATGAGAAAAATATACATCAAAATTTATTTATTTTTCCATGCACAAAATATTGAAGTTACCTATTTGGAGAAAAAAAATTAGGGAGAAATGAATTTTTTTTCAATTTGTTTCTTGACGGCTCGTGAAGTCACTCTTTTCTGAATTTTCAGCATTCCAAAATTTGTCCTTAAATTGATAAAAACATAATGAAAACAATTTTTTTTAAAATTACAAGAATAAACTTCATCAAAAGTTCTACATTTCATTAGCTTACACCATTTTTGAAATTCAAAACATAAAGACCACTTTTATGTGGTCGAAATTCAGATTTTTTTTATGTTGGTCAATTCCTTTATAAAGTGTGACACAGGTTTGTGCTTTTACCAATGAGTGAGGCGTACCATTATCTTGTATTAATGTGAGAACTATCCAAAACCCCCTAATTAATTATTAGTGTTTTCACTAAATTAAGAAACTTCCAATGAGTTACCCTAGCACCTTTTGGGTCTCAACCCCCATTGAAAGCCACTCCCCCTACTAGCAACAAAAGGCTCTACAATCCACTAACTAGGACAACCAACTTACACATCATATAAAGTCACATAAACTATCACATAAAGAGGGGCATGCACCAACTCGCACAAAGTCTCCACAATTAACAATTCCACAGTGCAAAGCTAGAACCCACATAATCATAAATCAAGTATAGAATCAAGTGTTCACAAAGAACCAGCATGAAAATCCAACCATAAAGAAAACCCTTCCCCAACCTTAACCATAAGTAAATGGTGCAAGGCTCCATACCCTAACGCACACAATCCAAATATAAAGATCAACCACTTTTCAAACTAAAACTCATGCAAACATTCATGGCTTGATATGGGTTGCCTAATGTGGATCTTCCTACGTTTTCGACCCTCATTTTGGGTTACCCTGGCAGCCTCACCTGATCCCCGGCCCCCATACCAACTCATGCAAGTAAAAACCATACTCCCCTCTAACCTTTGGAAGACTACCACAACAATTTCGCACAAGAACTCCCTTATAACACAAATCCCAAAATCAACTCAAACCAACTCAACCACAAATACCAATAGTAAATTCAACCAACAGGGCATCCAAGGGAGACCTCAATTTTCTCCTCACATTATACCCAACCATTAATTACTCAACAAACTTACATTTTGGCTAATAAACAACTTAACAAAATCAACAACCACGACAACAATAGCAATCAACTGATTCAAAACTCAATTCAAAAATCAATCTAATAAATCAACATGAACAAACAATCAAATCAACCATGATATATTCCATACAAAAGGCATTGTCTCCACAACTCTGATTACTCATTAACTTAATCTACTTACATTACTTAACAAAGCATTTACTACTACAATACAACAATACTATTTACCTAATCACATCTTTACTCAATAAACCATTCACACAATGACACTCAAATGTCTAGGATAATAATCAACCAAATTTTCAATTTACTTCTAGGAGGATATGACAAAATCAACATTTTAAAAGAACAACAACTAAAGTTCTTCTACTATTCAATTATAAAACAAAACAATATTCAAGTAAGTATTCTTCCTGCTATTAAGCATTATATAATATAATAAATATATGTTTAAACATCCTAACATATAGCTAATACAGTTAAATGAACAGTGACAAATTGATTATCTGATGTACTTAAAATTTAATAATACAAGAACCTTATCTTCACTATACAGATACTTCTCTTAATACTATGATTCAATATTTCATCCCAATTTATACGGAATACATTTATATATCTATTCATATATATATAGAATATCAAATGCCAAACATAAAACACAAAGTGGGATAAACTTTATGTCAATTAAGCAATTGCAAGAGAAAACATTGTTTGATCACAAGGAGAATAATTCTAATTTACTAGTCGCTACTAAATCATAATAAAGTTATCATTTGTTCACCAATTAGCCAACAGAGAACTACCGTAGTCATTTAACATTGTAAGCCACGAAACAAAATAAAGCCACAATAGGTATTAAATATTCCTAATTTGACTTACTAAACCTCTAATCAAGATCAATCATATTATTATCCTATAATTAAGTATAGACCACTTAAACTCTTATTCATTTTATTCAGCCTTACAAAACTACACAAATACAAAATAAATAGAGCTTATTGTATCTCACAATTTCAACTATAAAAGTTATTAAAAAAAAACTATAAAATAACATAGCATAATCCATAAATAAAACATTTCTTCCACAAATATACAATTACCTATATAAAATAGAACAATCCTTTAATCATATACCCAAGTGATTACCCAACTAATCATAAATATCTGGTTCAAATCTTTTATTAAACAACATTATTGACTTGGCAATATTTATATTTATAAATATATATAATAATTTACCTATATATATTATAAAAGACCACATAAAATAAGATTTATCATAATATAATACAATAAACATGTAAATACTCATATATAAACATAGAAAGTTGAATTGCAATGCACATTGAATTATACAAATAATAACATATATGTATAATATATATCTATATAATTCTAATATTCAACTTCAAATGCTTTTACCAAATTACAGATGATCGAACTGACATACTTAGGCATGTACTATGAATTCCAGACTCATTGTCTATCTATTGACTACTTATTATGATGTAAATCCATTACCTATAAATAATGTACACCAATCATATAGAAAATTCATGCTCACTCCACTATTCCTAACATCGATTGAAATGGGACGATTGCAGAAAGAAAATAATGCAAGGTTGGAGGAGATGGCTTGGCGAATGAAGGAGCAAGGTATTTTTAGATTCAAGAATTTTGCTTAATGTTGTGGAAGGAAAGACAGTCTATTACACCGCGCCTAAACCATAACCAAGTTTGTTGCAAAAGAAAAAAAATCTGGGAGATGTGAACCATTCCCATCATTTTAAACAGATACCATAACCTTGAGGAGGATATTGGTGATGCAAACAAAACCAGTATGAAGAATATACTTGCACTATAAGATGCAAACAGAACCAATCTTCTTATAGGAAGTCCTCTAATACACTACTATTGTAAAGCCATGAATATAAGACGATTTCAATTTTAAATAAATATGGGCGTAAATGCAGAAAACCTAAGTTTGATTTGAACACTTACATTCTCTTATTATCCTTGCAATTCCAAATGAATTCAATAAATAATGTTTTCAATAGGAACAAGAAGGAACCTGGTGTTAAACCAAACATCTTGAATATGTTGCCATTAGCATAGACACCATCATTCTCCCACAATTGTGAATCACTCCTCAACCTCTCCCGGCCATACCCAAAAGGGTCCACTTGAGCTAATCTCTAGACCCTGGACTCCATTGCTTTCACAGAAGATTTTTTGCAGATCCAATTTTCTTCTTCTGAAACCCCCAAACTATTCATGAGAATAAAAGACTAGACTCTTTTTTTGAAAACCAAAAATAATAATCATAATTGTAATGAGAATCTCACAAAAGATGATTATTTATCCTAAAAGAAGTTGTTTTATTTTTTAAAACAAAAAATAAAACAAAAATCTCACAAAAACGGCAAATTTCCTTTCAGAATTTAGTTTAAGACTATGCATGTGCACAAGAAAGATTTTTTTCTATTTTTTTACAATATTTTACTATCTGATAATTACAACCTTCCCAAAATAATAATATTTATTCTATCATATCATGTTTTTCCCACACTTTTGATTTATTTTATTTTATTTTATATTATTTGCACTTTTAAATTTATTATTACCCATTATTAAACATATTTTTATATCTTTTTATATTACCTTTACTTAATAATTTTATTTAATTCAACAACAATCAAACAACCTTATTAAACAAATTTAATTCAAACAAACCAATATCAACATTTATCAAGCATCATGAAAGCGTAAATCATGGAGGGGTACTACACAATTGAAAATTCAAGTGACATTAAAGGAATTACTAATGATCCTTGAACATAGGGAGAGAGCATTTCTTTATATTAATACTCCAACTATTTTTTATTAGTCCTATTGTCAATCAGGATTGCACCCTAGCTAAGCATGACTCAAATATCCTGTTGAAACATGGAAACGTTCTCAAGCTGTGGGTAACTTATGGTGAGAACGAAGCTCTAGAGAGGGTTGGTTCCCCTGGTAGATCACCTAGAACAAAAGACTTTTTTGAGAAAAGGGATAGAAGGATAAACTTGAAAATGAAAATCCTAACACCTAATGGGTGATGCACCATAACTTTAAATTTATTCACCAACTTAACTCACAATCAGCTCTCAAAACACTAACTCTCACAATCTCACAAGAAACATGCAATACAAAAATAATTTGTACAAAGGCTTAAAACTAAACTCAATGTACAACCTGCATCACATGAATTTTTTGCACACGGATTTACAATAACAAGAAATAAAAAGGATTCAATATTTGCAATCACCATGAGCATCAAATTGTTACTACAAAATGAGACAAAAATTGTGGGATAGGAATGCCCTGCTGCTTTTATTGAACTGGAAGGAGTATGAGAACATGAAATTTGAGTACAAATCAAGGCTTACAAAGCTCTCTGCAAGTAATCAAGAGAGAAAGATGCAAATATGAACTAAGAAAAAACTTTTTTTTCTCAAATATATATCTTGAATATGCCTCCAAAAGTAAGAAGGAAAAATTTGAGTGAACTGCTCCTCAAAATAGTAACTCCAGTGTGATTTTCGAGCAAGGGAAAAAAAACCTCCAAAATAGGGCCCCAACTGCCTCCAAACTGAATGAAAAAAGATGGAAAGTTTTCTTCCCAAGAGGGTCGACCCAGAAAGGACTCAAAAGCACTCAATTATGACTAAAAATTAGAAGTGGAAAGCTCAGTTCACCTATTTTTTTCTATTTGCTCAAAAGGACTCAAACTGGAAAAAGAAAGATTCCCCTCAACACTTGTTCTTATCTCACTGCATTTAAAAATAACAAATACTAAGGCAATTTATAGAACATTGCCTTAATATTGTTTTACAATATCTGTAGTTTCAAATTTTAAAAATTTAGAAAGAGGAGGTCGACCTTGATTTTCTAATTGGATTTTTGCGAAAATTTACAAGGAAACTATGGTTTTGATTTGAATTTTCCAAGTATACAATATATCCCCACTTAGGCATTTTTATTTTCTATAAAAATCATAAAATATTCTAAGGCATATCAAATGTTCTGAATTTGCAAAAAAAATGCAAAAAGAACTCAAGGCGTAACCTAAGTTTGCAAAGGCTTTTAAAAGACTCGACATGAAAATCAAGGGCCAAGGTATTAGTTAATTTATGATATTTTAAATCAAAGTAAAAAAAACCAAAGGCCAACCTAGGGCAACATGGAAAACCCTAGAAAAAAACTATCGAGATCCACTTTTCTCTCATCATTTTGCACTATTGATTTTGGAAAACTCTCTGTTGGGCGCTGCCATGAAGCTAGGGTTTGAGTGTTTGAGCTTCCTATGTGGCTTTCATGTCAAATTTTGAAGCTTTTTTCTACAGGAAATCAACACTGTGAGTATCTCTTTCTGCAAAAGCACACAGATCCCTTCATTTCCTCTATTTTGATTGCATTTCTTAGCCTTTTAGCCACAGCCTATTATTTTTTGGATGTATTTATTATGCTTTCACACTCTGTTGATACTCCTTTGCTCTGAGGCCGATATTGGGCTTTTTTTGGAGTTCATATCAATGCTTGGGAGGTGGATTTCTCTGTTGCAAATGTTTGAATCTTCTCTAGGTTGTGGTTAAGCACTTTCTTGTACCTCCATTTTTGGAATCAAGCTTCCTTTCAATAGAAAAAATGAAAACCCTCTTTGATTATATACTTCATTTTCAAATTAATGAGAGGCTTTTACCTCATTGTATTTCCATATTTGATGCTTTCTTTGAAAAAATAAAAGATTTTTTGCTCATTTCTTTCATTGAAGGTCGCGGCCTCTCAAACCCTAAGTTATTTCTTATTTTTTTGTAAAAACTCAAGGGTACCCTTTTACAGCAAAAAAAATGAGAGAATCTCTACATTTAGATTCATTATTTTCTCAATTTTTGTGGTCTTGTTGTGTTTTCATGGCCACGAATTCTTGACTTAAATCTATAGGAAACTTCATGAAGACAACTCCATTTAACATGCTCGCCCTTTTGCACATTTGAGGGCTCTCTATATCTTCATTGCTCAAGCTTTCTTTTCTATGGCCACAAATTAGATGCTTTGTTGCACAAAACTGGCTTCTTTTATTTCTTTGATCCAGGGTTTTTAAAACATTTTGTATTCTCAGAATGACCCTATTGCTTGATCATGTATGATGTTTCTCCTCAAGCACTTGTAAAATTTTATGCACAGACACATCATACATGCAATAATGGATACAATGTAAATGCATTTGGAAAGAAAAATGCATTCATTTCCACTTTCATGACCTCTCTGCACTTGCTTTCACTATAATGTGTCACTACTTCAATGATTTGAGTTGTTTATGATAGTGAATCTATTGTCTAAAGCCACTTGAGTTGTTGCTATTGAATACCACTTGCAATTCTTTGATAATGAATGATATTACTGCTAAGGAATTGTGTACTACAGAAAATGAAAATTTTGACATGATGCTTTACTTTTGAAAAGCTCCACTTACTCTTCTTTAATGACTTCATCATTTGAAAGCATCGACATTTCAATGTTCATTTGATGGAATTCTATAAAATGTAGTCATTTTCCAGCATTTTCCCATGGCCTTGATGAGCTGCAACCTTTGTGTGCAGTGCTTTACAAATGTTGTCTTGTTGCTTTAATTGTTGTCCCATTATGGCTATTATATCCCTTTGTAATGAATGCTTGATACTATTCCATATTAGCAATCTTATGAACGATGCACTCTTTGTTGCCCCCTCTATGTGAACCTTGTTTGTCAAACCTTGGTGGTCGTTCCTTCAAAGTGTGTCCTTCAAACAACATGACAGCAGAAAATATTGATGCATGGTAGCAATAAAACATGATGACAACACCATTCAATGAACCAAACCATGACAACATAAAACTTGTATGCAAACAGAACTCCATTAATGAGAAAATGTACACTTCTTATTTCATTTTGTAGATTAGTTCAACATTCTTAATGAGCTCATTACTCATTTGTGACTCTCATTTCAAAGTGAAAGGGCAGTCACATTGCTCCTTTTGACTTGACAGTCATGAATGAGCAATGAATTTTTTATTCTTGCAGTCACTTTGTGAAATACTCCTGTTGATGATGTTTTCTACACAGCAACAACTCAGACAGAATATAATATCCTATCTCTCTTGAAAGGTAAAATCTTTATTAGCAAGCCTCAAGAGATAACCCCAAGGTCTCTAATATCAGGTCTTGATAGTGCATAAATAGCTCAGATAATATGTGAAAATGATGGTAATCACAATGGGACCTTACTATAAGCAAAATACTGAATCTTGAACTTATCAGATCTGGCAATGTAATGATACTTCAATCCTAAATCTAATCCAAATAATAAAGAAATAACAAAAGGTTAGGGTTTTAGAGAGATATCTAAATTTGACTACTCCTAATATTAACAATGCAAATGATGAAATACATGAAATGGACCAATCCCTCATAAACTAATCCCTGCTTGACCAAGATAAATCTACAGTCTCACAGAAACAGTGCAATCTTCTAAGGTATTAAATATTTTAAGATCATCAACATTCATCCAAGACAACCCAATTGCAATTGAAATGAATAAATCTCCACAATTGAACTAAGCACAATGAATATAAAGGTCCAGGCTAACTTTGCAAAGCAACTAACAATCAGCTAGCTGCAAAAAGTATGGACCCGGGATTGTTGCAAACACTTCAAACATTAAATCATGAACATCATTGAATCAGATCTAAATATAAATCTAACATGTATCTAATAACCTTGAGAAAATTGAAAGATAGAATCATAAGAACCATGCGAGATAAATCGACACAAAAGAGATCACCAGAAAATAACAATGTCTGCAATTATATTGAATCACCAAATTTCAGCAACAATTCCAATGTTTTGTTACAGCACTTGCTCAGAAATTGACTAACTTTTAACCCTAATTCTTACTTTACTACCCTAATTGCTTCTAAGAACTATCTCCAACGACTTCTCCTAATAATTCCCTTTTACAAATGAGGTGAAATGCCATATTTATAGAAAACCCCAAAACATGTCGGCCCAATATAGATTTTACAATAACAAAATAGCCCCAGATAGGTCGGCCAAGAGAAATTTTTAAAATAAGATAAGATATGCATTAAATGCATGGGGCTCATCCAGGTCGGCCTGAGACTTAAAATGTAACTCAATCCAATGCACATGAAGCACAATTCCCAATGCAATTGATCATTAACTTGCCCCTTCATCCCTATATTAATTTATTCGGTATCTTGAGGAAAATTCTCTCCAAGTCGACCACAGGTGAACTAATAAATGCTTTAAATCCTCCTTCAATCAAATTAAACCCAGCCTGCACTTAGCAAAAACCAGCATCAATAATATCCATTATAACATGAAGATCAAAATTAGCACGTCACCAATAAAAAATCAAATAACCCCAAGCAAATATCGAAATCCCAAAAAAAATCGTTAATGCAAAATTATACACAGTTCGGGATTTTCACCCCTCCGCGGAATCCAAGCCAGAAGGGATTTTTGGAAAAATCTGGACCAAGCGGATTCCGACGAAAACAAACAACAATCAAAAAGTCCAGAAAATGAAGGGGCAACGGGATTTCGGGAAAATCCAGAGGAAGCAGAAATCCGCAACGCAGGCAAAACTCTAGATTTTTGGGAAAATGCAACAGTCAAGAAAATCGGGAAAATCCACCAGCACCGAAAAATCCCAAAACTGAAGGAAAACCCGGATTTCACAGCCCTTCACACAATTTCACTCAAATTGATCGAAGATCACAAATTTGAGAACCCAGGCTCAAAAGCAAAATAATTCATTAATGGATCTGGACCTAGAATTCACTCAAGGGTAATTTGATCGGTATTGGCGATGGCTCCAAAGTTGAAACCCCAAATTTTAACCATGAACGCACAGAGCAAGCCATGAAATTCCCAAACACATAGGAATTCATATTCCAAGCAAGAAATCTCATCAAAGCACAACAGCAAGAAAATATCCAAAGATCGACCAAATGCAATTCATACAACAAAATCTGGAAACCCGACAGGACGGCAGAATTTCAGAAAAATTTGGCCTAGGGGGAATTTCGGAAAAATTTGACCCAAGCGGAATTCCGCAAAGACCAAAAATTCCTGAACAGCAGTGTTAAAACCGACTTGCCGGAGTTTGGATGAAATCCAGGAAAAATTCAGATGGACCGGAAAATCCCGAACCAATGCAAAAACTCAGATTTCGCTCAAAACTTGAGTTTTTCAAAATGTAACCTAGGGAAAGCACTTAGGCAAGCAAGATAAATATTTTAAGCTCATTCCAAGGCAATTCAAATCCACAAAAAATAGGGGCCAAGACATCAAAACCAAAGCAAAAGAGGGTCCCTGCCTTCAGCGGGGCGTGTGTGTGAAAACTACACAACAAATGGCAACTCTACTGGGAAATGCTCCAGAGCATTTGATGACAAACAAGAATCAAGAACCCAGAATATCTGGTTTTGATCTCACTATCTGACAAACAAACCAAAATGCAAGATTAAAGAATCAGAACCAAAGGCAGACTGAACCTTCCATAGACTAAAAATCCAATTGTGTGCAAATGAGTTCATTTCCTTCCTTGGGCTACTGCAAAAACCAAGCTTAGTCAAGACAGGCTACGTAAAGATTCTAACTTCAAAAGCAACCTGGATAGAGCCTCCCTGCCAGTCAAGCGTCTATAGCCTCGATGAGGTTATTGATGTGATTCTCCCAAACATAGCTCTACTGCCAGCCAGGCGTCCATAGCCCCGGTAGAGATATTCGGATACCCCTAATAAGTTGAATTCATTCTTTTGATACTCGATATTTCACTTTTCTTTTATTTTTATATTCTTTTCTTTTCACTTTTTCATTTCAACCTATGAACAATTAAGTTCACACTCAGAGCCGAGAACCACAGTGGCACTAAAGCAGAAATAAGATTTTTCACCTGATAAGACCTCACAAGGATCCTACCGCAACCTCAGGATTCTTAAGATGTATGAAAATATAAGATTTTAGAATACTTCAAATTCAAATCAAATGAGTGACCATCCTCCTTAAATCAGACATTTAGACAGTGTGATGATAACGAAGACCTCAACCATCCATTCAAGACACGTGATAAAAGTTCATCAAGGAAATACTCAGAACAGTCCCAGATAATGAAATGGTTGTTGTGCAAGTAGGACACTTCTCGAACCAGAAAGTAGAAGACCCAAGCCAGAGAGGCAAAGCAACAATCAAAACAATACCCAAAGCAAACCTAAACTAACCAAAACAAACTACTTCTAAAGCAATCTATCCTAACTATGTACAAAAGACTCATAACAACTCATCATCAGACAAGGTGAACTGAGACCCACCCCCATACGATTCATCAATGCATGAACAAGTAACAAGGTAATGGTAACAATCCTCAAAAATGAAAATTTATCTTTATACTCAACAAAATAAACCTCAAAAATGTAGCATTCAAACTCAACCTCATAATTAGGAATAATCAAATTGATAAGTTTCAGAATTGTTTGCAAGGAAAGAGACAGCCTGATTTTGTACTGTTGTAGACTAAATGTGATATCCAGCATCCTGCACTTGTAAAAAGTTGATATCTATGTCATCAGGAGGTCTCAACTGATAATGCAATATCCCTCTTGTCTTCAGAACATGCAGAATAGAATTGGAGTCTTCAATGAATAATTTAGGGTGAAAATCATATTGGAAAGATTCAGAAGTATAAACATGGAACTTTTCACCTATTTTCATTTCATCATGAGGTATCAATGACGAATGTGTAGAAGTATTGTCCTGTACAACAAATTTCTCAACAGGATATTCATCAGAAGGCATCACAAACTAATCTTTAAACAAATTTTTTCCATTGATGCATAAAATTTGTAAATTTTCAAGGGCCTGAAGAAGATTAACAGACAGAGGAAAAGAAAATTTTGATAAATGAGAAAACTCCTTGAATTCTTCCTCTGTTGGCATTGGTTCTAGTTCTGGATTGCAACTGTAACCCTCAAGAAAATCAGCTTCTTTACCCACAATATCAGGTCCCACAATTTTCTCCAAGGGACATTCATTAGCAAGTTGTTGAGGCTCCTCAATCAAAAGCTCAACCTCCTCCAGGACTTCCTCAGCATTAACTGCCATGACCTTCTCTGATCCAATGCCAGTTGACTCTTCTACTAGACGTTCACCAGTAGCTTGTTGAAATTCTTTCATTGGAGGAAGCCTACTCTCTGTAATTTGATGTATATCCTTTGTTTCTACCGACAACCATACTTGCTCTTGTACCTCCTTTGTTGATTCTACCAAAGCTTCAACACTGTCAGATTTATGGTAGGCATATCATGTAACATGAGGATTTCCTCAGTCTCCCATCCTTGAGGATCAATTGTCAGTACATAATTTCCCAAGCTTGTTTCAGACAGGAATACCTCCTTAAAAGTATTTGTATCAACATGGCCTGGAGCACCCTTTTGTTCAGGAAGCGTATCCTTTTCAAGAGACCCTAGTATGACATCCCTAATGGTAGGATCCCTTAACAACTCACAAGCAAAGAGACTTACTTTGACTTTCTTGAGTTCTTTGACCACATACTCTCCTATTTGCTCTGCAGTCATGGTAGAACAGTTGTCCTCAAAGCTAACTACCAATTCATCCCTGTTACTTTCAATGCTTCCTCCTTCATTAGCATCAAAATGTCCTCCATTTATGAAATACTGTGTAGACACATGATGGAATGCTTGAACCTCTTCATTTGTATACTCTTCTTCATCTAGTGGACCATTATCATTCTCCTCATTACTTCCAAAAGGTTGAGCTACAGATCCTTCAATGTATACATACCCCGTTTCAACACCTTTATCTTGTTCTTCTTCTGGTTCATTCTCCTTTGTGGAAAAGGATCATGATTCAGTACCAACATTGGTGAATCATAAGGGTTAGATGGTACTATCTCTAGCCCACTCGAATTGTTGTTGGTGTGTTCAACCTTCTGCTGGAAAATAGATACAGCAGTTTGGAATTCCTGACAGTCTGATTTAGAATGTTGAGTAGTGTTATGAAGCCTACACCATCCTATAAAGCCATTTTTGCTAGATAAAATTCACTAGATTTCTCCTGATTGTTTGGCTGATCCAGAGAGGTTAAGGCTCTTCCATTATTCTGAAGTGGTGGCTGCCTTCCATGATCTCTATCAAGATGTTGTTCTCTGTCAAAGTTCTACCCTTGAGCCTGCATCATATCCCTGTTGCTTTGATCATAATTGGATTGAATCCCCCTTTGGGCTGCCTAGGATTGACTATTATGGTGCCTTAGGTAGGTGACTTCAGTGTTCAACTTCTCAACTAGCTCTGTGAGTGCATCCAACCTCTCCTTGTCTGCACTGTTTGATGGAGGAACAATACCAGCTGAATTCTGCATACAAAAAGTATGTGACCCATGGTTCAAGGGTTGATTAAATATCTCAGAGCTCTAAAAATAACTAAGTATATTAGCTTACTGGTGAAAGTATGTAGGTTGGTTCATATTTGGATGGTAATTTGGCATGAATGCAACCTGACAGGGATGACCTGGGTGTGAAACCAAGGGTGATTAAGGGACTGAACTTAACATAGGTGTTTGGTTAGCCAAGGGTCCAGACAAGTGTTGTCTCAAATCTGTACTCACCTTAACAGCCACATCATAAGCTTCAAATAAGCTACCAGGAGGGTTTTCTTTCCATTTGATGAAAGTAGATGTTAAACTATCCAAAGCTTCATAATAAACCTCCCTGGCAGAGGCATCGTCTACAACATAAGGGGTTTGCAGCCTAGCATAAGCCCTATGGAATCTATTATTGAAAGCTACTATTGGTTCATTTGCCTCCCTCTTGATTCTAGTAAACTACAAAAGTAACTCATTAGCACTGATTGGGATCTAAAATTTCAATAAAAATGCAGTCTCCAGCTGAAGCCAAGTAGTAATAGACCCAACGAGAACATGGTTATACCAACAAAATGCCTCATCCCAAAGGGAATATGGGAAAATTCTGCATGCAACATCCTCGTGATTAATTCCCCTATCCTTAAGGGTAGTTTTAAAAATCTTAATATGCTCCTCTACAGTTCTTTTGGGATCATTAATGTGAAACTTGGAGCAGAAAAGCTCAGGGTTCTTAGGCATAGGATTGTAATGGTTGAAAGACAAGGGAGATGGGTTATCAGCTAGGAAAGCCATTGGTGGAGTGGAGGGTGATAATGGCCAATTTATGATTGGCTGAGGTTGCGGAATGGGAATGTCCTCAGACTCAAATGAAGATGAACTTGGTGAACATGGGGATAATGGGGATGATGGAAGTGGCGGGGTGGATGATGATTCTTCCCCTCTATTGGTCCTTCTTGACCTAGTAGGGACTGGTAATTCTTGAAATTCCTCTTCTCCTGGAGTAGATTTGTTTTTTCTTCTGAATCTTTCATGAGAGATGACAGACAAAAATCTATCCAGCTTGCTTATTCAGGCCCTCCTTCTAGTGCCAATCTGTTGATGATGTTTTCTGCACAGCAACAACTTAGATAGAATATAATATCCTATCTCTCTTGAAAGGTAAAATCTCTATCAACAAGCCTCAAGAGATAACCCCAAGGTCTCTAATATTAGGCTTTGATAGTGCATAAATAGCTCAGATAATATGTGAAAATGTTGGTAATCACAATGGGACCTTACTATAAGCAAAATACTGAATCTTGAACTTATCAGATCTGGCAATGTAATGATACTTCAATCCTAAATCTAATCCAAATAATAAAGAAATAACAAAAGTTTAGGGTTTCAGAGAGATATCTAAATTTGACTACTCCTAATATTAACAATGTAAATGATGAAATACATGAAATGGACCAAACCCTCATAAACTAATCCCTGCTTGACCAAGATAAATCTATAGTCTCACATAAACAGTGCAATCTTCTAAGGTATTAAATATTTTCAGATCATCAACATTCATCCAAGACAACCCAATTGCAATTGAAATGAATAAATCTCCATAATTGAACTAAGCACAATGAATATAAAGGTCTAGGCTAACTTTGCAAAGCAACTAACAATCAGCTAGCTGCAAAAAGTATGGACCCGAGATTGCTGTAAACACTTCAAACATTAAATCATGAACATCATTGAATTAGATCTAAATCTAAATCTAACATATATCTAATAACCTTGAGCAATTTGAAGGATAGAATCATAAGAACCATGCGAGATAAATCGACACAAAAGAGATCACCAGAAAATAACAATGTCTGCAATTGTATTGAATCACCAGATTTCAACAATTCCAATGTTCTGTTACAGCACTTGCTCAGAAATTGACTAACTTTTAACCCTAATTCTTACTTTACTACCCTAATTGCTTCTAAGAACTATCTCCAGCGACTTCTCCTAATAATTCCCTTTTACAAATGAGGCGAAATGCCATATTTATAGAAAACCCCATAACATGTCGGCCCAATATAGATTTTACAATAGCAAAATAGCCCCAGACAGGTCGGCCAAGAGAAATTTTTAAAATAAGATAAGATATGAATTAAATGCATGGAACTCATCCAAGTCGGTCTGGGACTTAAAATGTAACTCAATCCAATGCACACGAAGCACAATTCCCAATGCAATTGATCATTAACTTGCCCCTTCATCCCTATATTAATTTATCCGGTATCTTGAGGAAAATTCTCTCCAAGTCGACAACAGGTGAATTAATAAATGCTTTAAATCCTCCTTCAATCGAATTAAACCCAGCCTACACTTAGCAAAAACCAGCATCAATAATATCCATTATAACATGAAGATCAAAATTAGCACGTCACCAATAAAAATTCAAATAACCCCAAGCAAATATCAAAATCCCGCAAAAAATCGTTAATGCAAAATTATACACAGTTCAGGATTTTCACCCCTCCGCAGAATCCAGGCCAGAAGGGATTTTCGGAAAAATTTGGATCAGGCGGATTTCGGTGAAAACAAACAACAGTCAAAAATTCTAAAAAAATTAAGGGGCAATGGGATTTCGGGAAATCCGGAGGAAGAAAAAATCCGCGACGCAGGCAAAACTCCGAATTTTCAGGAAAATGCAATAGTCAAGAAAATCGGGAAAATCCGCCAGCACCGAAAAATCCTGAAACTGAAGGAAAACCCAGATTTCACAGCCCTTCACACAATTTCGCTCAAATTGATCGAAGATCACAAATTTGAGAACCCAGGCTCAAAAGCAAAATCATTCATTAATGGATCTGGACCTAGAATTCACTCAAGGGCAATTCGATCGGTATTGGCGATGGCTCCAAAGTCGAAACCTCAAATTTTAACCATGAACACACAAAGCAAGCCACGAAATGCCCAAACACACAGGAATTTAGATTCCAAGCACAATAGCAAGAAAATCTCCAAAGATCAACCAAATGCAATTCATACAACAAAATCTGGAAACCCGACAGGACAGCGGAATTTCAAAAAAATCCAGCCCAGGGGGAATTTCGAAAAAATCTGGCCCAAGCGGAATTTCGCAAAGACTAAAAATTCCTAAACAACAGTGTTAAAACCGACTTGCCAGAGTTTGGATGAAATCCAGGAAAATCCGGATGGACCGGAAAATCCTGAACCAATGCAAAAACCTAGCTTTCGCTCAGAACTTGAGTTTTTCAAAATGTAACCTGGGGAAAACACTTAGGCAAGCAAGATGAATATTTTAAGCTCATTCCAAGGCAATTCAAATCCAAAAAATCTAGGGGCCAAGACATCAAAACCAAAGCGAAAGAGGGTCCCTTCCTTCAGCGGGGCATGTGTGCAAAAACTGCACAACTCCTTCAGCTGAAAATGCTTTTATTTGAGCATTCTAAATGTGTTTTCCTATCTCATTCCCCTCTTGAGACTTAAGGGGAAGCATGCTGGGCTCAACCCTTGTGGGAGCCCATTTTTTGTACCACATGCTATGATGTCAATAGAAATGAATCAGCAACAAAATTTCACCTATATCTGCACAGTGAACAAACATGTTAGATAAAAACAATGAAGCTCAATGCTCTTGTGATGTTTGATTTTTAGGCTCTCTTGCATACATCTGATACTTCCTCAACTGACTTAAAGCATCATAGGCATATGTTATATTTTTGTTGTAGGGCATATAATGAGATTCATATCCAAAGTTCTAACCAACTCTTTTATAATAATGCAGGTTCATCTGGCGGTCAAGAGTGAGGATGAGCTAAAGACAATGAAGACCCACCCAAGATTCTGCCAGGAAATGATCGATATGTTTTTCTTTATGTGCTCTTTTCATTACTTACATCTTCAAATGTATAGTGTATTTCTATGTTGCTTTAGTTCAGCTACTCCCATGGCTTGTGTGGGACATTTGGTCATTCTCTTCTTTCCAATGTATAGAAAAGCAACACCTATGCAATCTTGTGCATATTCCATTACAAAATGAATGAAACATTATAGAAATGAATGAAAGAAATATCTTGTGTTTGCATGTATTTTCCTTTATGTTGCAAAACACTAAATAACAAAATTGAATTTAATCCTTTTTAAGCGTCTTTAAATATGCAATGGTTAAGCATAGAAAAAATGTTTGGAATGCCTTTCACCTTTAAAATTAATCAACTACTTCAGCTCTACCAAATTGAGCTATAGGTGAAAATTTGGTAACAAGTCCAATGAGATTGTTGTTGATCCCAAAAATGGTGCAAATGAAGCTAATATCTAAGAGAGTTCTTATATTTACTCAGGCACTATATCTACTAGCAACCAAAAATTAATTGATCCATTTTACACTTATTTACTAATAAATGATAGATTGGTACACAATCATATGATAGATTTTGGAGTATCCAACAATGTGGTGCCTCTAAAATTCACGATCTAGTTAGACCTACAAGTTTATAAATCAAATGAAAAATGTTTTGTCATAGATTATCATTAATTGAATATAATTAAAGTAGTAAGCAATGTTGAGGTGTAACTTGTTGTATAGCCTAGTAAATATTTTTCAATGGGCATCATCATAATTGATTGTCTAGCTAAGTGGGGCATGTTTTTTCTAGGAAGTGGACAACCTCAATTGGTGGTAGGACCTAAATGGAAATGTATTATGCTACCATACCATTGCACAAAAAATAAGACTAATTGCATAGGGAAAATAAAATGCTACTTATAATGGAGAATCCAGATGAAGAAATGAATATTTTTTGTTACTTTAACAAAAATCCAAGTTATTTCATTAGATATTGTGATGATAAGTTTCAAAAGTGGGTAGAATTGGATTCTTTTCCTCCACATCATATCTTGAAAATGATGGAATTTGGAGCATGCATTTTGACGCTGCATGTTCAAGAGAAATAATTGGTGTAAGGAATTGTACTAGAGTCACCTAATGACACAAATTATAAATTTACTTTTAGATTGAACTTGAATGCACCGATAATGTGGTTGAATATGAAGCCTTGATACTTGACTTGAATGTGGCTTTCAAATATTATATCAAATGCATTAGAGTGCACGGTGATTCAAAACTTGTATGTCTCAAAGTAGAGGGATGCATGTTGCTAAGACAAAATATTAAGAATATATAGGAATGTTGTGTGGGACACGAGTGAGATGTTTGATGCATTTGACATCAAATGGGTTGAAAGGAAAAATAATTTAATATTTGATACTCTTGCTACATTAACTTAAAAATTTAATACTTCCTTGATATCTCCCCATTATAGGTATGGTGTTGAAAAACTTACCGAAGCTAGCATTCCTAACAACATCTATAGTTGGAATGTCTTCAATGATAATCAAAAAAATATAGATGAGTTCTTGAATTGCATCAATATTTTAAAAATTAGCTTATTAATTAATTTCCTACCATGTAGAAGAAAATGAATATGGTAAAGAGACTCTTTTTTGAAATAAAATTATACATCTCAAAATAAATACTATTCTAACTTGGTCTTGTTGCTTTAGAAACAATGTTTGATAATGTTGATTGTTATAAAACATGGATTAAGCAAGTCATTGAAGAAGATATAGGTGTAAATGTGGGAACTAAATTAGCTCCCAAAATGATCTACCTCGACAAAAATTTGAAACTAGTAGAAAAGTAAATGCTTATACCATTTTTAAAAAACCATAAAAAATATTTTAAATCTAGTCTTATGATGACTTGAAAGCTTACAAGAAAGATGTATTCCACTATACCATTCCATTGGATTGTAGTACTATACCTCCTTTAGAAAAAAAATAATGACCCATCAACCCCACTCTCGCCCCTCAAATGCAAAAGTAATTAATGAAGCTAAAAGAGGGAGGTCTAATTAAACCAATCATAAATTTGAAGTGGGTCTCTAACATTTCTATAGTAAGAAATAAAAATGGGGATATTACATTATGCATGGATTTAGAAATTTGAATATCAAATCCTTCAAGGAAAATTATCCATTGCCTAATATGGATTATCTATTACAATATGTAATAGGTTTAGAGATGATGTCATGATGGACATCTTCTCAAGATACAATTAAGTTGTGGTAGAAGATTCTAAGAATCATAAAACAAACTCCACTATGACATGACTTTTTTTTATATATGTTCAAATTCTCTTTGAACTAAATAATGTTAAAGTCACATTCCAAAGGGTCATGGATGTTGCCTTTTGTAGTGACGGAAATTATACTCCCTTCTTGGAGATAGTACAATTTCTCACTTAATTTGGACCTATTTTAGTACTCTTTCATTCATGACCCCTTTAAATCATCATTAATAGGCTCATAAGACCCTTTATTTCGGATCTCAAGGCTTATTTCAACTAAAATCCTAACAAAATCAACAAAAGCATTAAATTTTCTAACAACCCAACATTAGCCCACCCTGAAAAACTAGGGTGGGACTCACACACCACCTTGGGCATATGAGTCCCGTGTGGCCCCCTTTTTAGGGTTTGAGTGGGAAATTCAATTTTTTAATTCAAAATTTTGGTTGATATTAGTATTTGAGATCGAAATAATGGTAAATTAGATGAAGTTCCTATATAAACAAGGTTTCAAGTCATTATTTTCATCTAGAGAAGGTGATTCAAGAGCTAAGTCATTCTAGAGTTTCAACCAAGAGTCTTCAAAAGAGATTTACAAGTTTTCAAGAGCAAGCAAGGTTGAAGTCTTGGAGCAGCATCATTGTGTTTTTTCAGGTCTTCAAGCTCACTTTCATTCAAGATCTAGCATTTTCAAGGATTCATGATGGTTGCCTATGGAGAATCATGATGGATTCTAGGTTGGGGAGATGAAACTAGCCATTGAACCAAGCCTAATGACTTGTTTCCTAAGTGATTCCATCCTCCATTATCATTCTAATTTCAACCTAAAGTAAAGTACATGTCTCATTATGTCTTATTAGGGTGATTAGGCATCTCCCAAAGTGAGTCATTCATCTTCATGCTTCATTCATGCATCTCATTCTAGCACATGAGAATAGGGTTGCATTGCATTTCATATTTCCTAATCTTAGATGCACTTAATATTAGGGTTTGTAGTCGCATTTACTTTCAATATCCATTGTTTCTATCAATATCTAACTACCAAACCAGGGGTTTGACCAAGGCAAACCCCCCATAAGCAAATCAACACTATATTATATTTTGTAGGTCTTTTTACAAGTTCAAATCCAGAAATTAGGTTGAGAAGAAAGAACAGAGATGGGAGAGTAGATTCAAACTTTAACTTTCCAAAAACACATAACAAAACTGATATGCCACTTGTGGCATATAAGTCCCACTTTTCAAGATTTTAGGAGTTCCAAACTAATCACTGCCAGATTTTTGTTCCTACTCAAAAATCGTAATCTAGGACTAAATCGTCCAACCTGGCATATGAGTCCCAGTGTGCATTAAATTTAAAATTTTCAACATTTTATAGCTTGTTCCAATCACATTCAGTCTTCCAAGTGCACTTCTATACTTTTCCAGCTTATTATTTTGATTTGCATTCATTTCTAGGTCATTTACTTAAGTTTTGCACAACATTAGGTTTTGTCATTAGGTTTTGCATGTTGATAGTCTTTCCAACCCCTAGCTTGGTGGTGAACCCCCCTTTAGTCTTTAATAACACCCTATGATACCTTATTGCAAGATCTCTTTCCCTCATTTCATCCTTGGATTGAGATCTCTAAGGTTTCCTTGAATGAACTAGGTGAAATATGAGGTCCTTATCCCTCAATTCCATCTTCTAAAAGGTAGAACCCTATTTCCCCTCGTTTCATTTTGGTGAACCCAATGTGAACACCTCATTTCTAATTAGGAGTGCATCATAGCCCTAGATCTATCTTACATAAACTTTATATTAGGGTTTTACATTAGTTAATTTGCATCTAGGGTTTCTAAATCTTGAATTAGTGAAAATGCATATAGGTTGCATTTTTGCATCTTGCATCATTGAATTTCATCTAAATTTTTTAATTGCACATAGCCTAGAAATCATCCTAACCAGAAAACCTAACATTCACTTAGAATTTTTTAAAATTTATGCAAAAACCCTAATCTGGGACTCATACGCCCCTCTGGATGATTTAGTCTCAATATAGGTGGCTTTGCCTAATTTTTGGGTATTCTATGTTGACTTTTTATCAGCGTTTAAATCCATGAAAAACCCTAACTAGGACTCATACGCCCCTCTGGGTGAATTATTCATGTTTCATATTTTAAATTGCATTTTATAGCATTAGAAATCCTTTTTCTATGTTTTAGTTTGTTGTTAGATTTTTGTTTCAGTTTACTGAGTTTTTGTTTCATGCATTTAATTAGATATAGCTTAATTTAGGCTCATTTCAATTGTGGATAGAATTAGATTACTGTACTTTTCATTTTCAATGTTAGTTCATAGTTTGATAACATTAGATTACATTTGGTATTCATTAGAAAACAAAAACAAAAACACCTATAAACTGATGAACCACTTGGAGAAAGCATAGTTATTTGAGTATGTCAAATCTCTTTTTCCAAGTTAACCTAACCCTCAAGCCTTTTAGTAGTGATGACTTTGACATGTTAGATGAAGCCCTTTAGGGTTTCATCTCGCAAGGTTCAACCACTAAGGCTTGTCACGACAAACAGAAACCAAGAGAAGTTAATGTGATTCAGCCTCAACTTGTCCTTTACCCACCTTCACACAAACCTCAAACTCAAAACCAATATGTTTTCACTCTTGAACCACCTAAGAATAATGTTCTGCAGCAATCAATTTATAATGTTGTTTCTCATACATATAGCACTAGAAACAATCCACAACCAAGATAAACAACCTCAACATCCTTACCTTTGCCTCAACCCATCTTGCCTAGTGCCCCTCATTTTCCTTTGCATAGTGGGAAGGAGTATGATCTTGCTGAGAAACTTAAGAATACTCTGACAAAGATATCCCTATGGGATCTAATTCAAAATTCACCTAATTATCATACTATGCTTCAAAAATCTTTACAAGTTGTGATTCCCTCTAATACTAATGCAAGTAATGTAGCAACTTTAATTCAAGGAATGAATATGGTTAATGTAGACATTAATTTTCATTGACCTGAGCTACCTCCTTTGGACATGAGAAAGAGAAATAATGCCTTCATGATAGTAGCTATTTATAATAAAACAGGAATAAAAAGAACCGATAATGGATCTGCTCCTAATGTGTGTAGTGTGAACCTTTTGGATAGACTTGGCGTGGATAAATCAAGAATTGAACCTAATTCTTTATCAATTTGAGGATTTGACAACGTAGGAAACAAATTTCTTGGTGTGATTACTTTACCTATTTCAGTGGGAAATGCTACCTTAAAAACCCCTATTCATGCTATGCCCCATGATCTTTTGTATAATCTTCTTTTAGGAAGACCTTGGATTCATGAGATACATGCAATTCCTTCGAATTTTCATCATATCATGAAGTATGTCTATAACAATAAAGTATACCAAGTTGAAATAGACCTCGATCCTAAAAGTTTCTTACAAGTTGAAAAGGGAAAGACAAATCCTCTAAACACACTAATTTTGACTTCAAAGATAGAACTGATAAAAGGAAAGAAAAACGAGATGGAAAAGGTGATGAAGTTATTAGAAGATGATTGGGGTTCCTTAGAATTCACACCTTTGTTTATGGGATAATACACAATCATGACAAAATAAATTGAGAAAAAAAAGCAACCAATGGTAATATCAACACAGAACTTAGAAAAAAAAATCACAAGCATCTACCTCATCTACTCTAGAAGAAGATACAAGCTACATCACGAGCTTTGATGAGATAGACTATCAACAACCACTAAACCTGAAAGAAATGGATAAACTATATGGAAAGGTTATGAGCTTATGAAACAAATTGGTTATAATGGAAAAGGATGTGGAAGAAAAGAACAAGGAATTTGTGTTCCTATAGAGCCTAACACACAAGAAATGAAAAGCGGTTTGGGGTATTTCCCTTCTAAGATAATGCAAGCAACTAAAAGACCCTCCTTAAACATCAACACCATCATGTGTAATCCTAAAACAACTCTCACCTTAAAGCATCCTAAATTGATCGATACAACTTGCGAGGTATCATTGGAATACTTTGAAGATGATGAATCCTTGAAATAAATGTTAGGAGTTTATGATAAGCCATTTACTTCTCCTAAAAAGAAACAGGTTACATGTGTTGTGATTAGTACTAAGAAAGAGGATGGAGAACAAGAAATTAATGAGAATGATGAAGACAACGAAGAGTGCAACACTGCATTTTCGAAACAAAATGCACTTCCTTTGGGAGATACCATTGACATACCAATGGACATTAACAATGGAGATAAAGTAATTAAGATATCAAAGTGCCTTGATGAAGATGAACAAGAAGACCATGCAACTTTACTTCACGAATTTCCCAAACTTTTTGCTTGGACTTATTCGGATATGTTGGGAATTAATGCTAAGATAGTAACACACAACATAGTCCTCATCAAAAATGCTAAACCAGTTAGATAGAAGATACAAAAGATGAACCATAAGATAGCCTTACTAGTTAAGGTCAAGATTGAGAAACTCCTCGAAGCTAGTTTTATACATCCTATAGATTATTCTCCTTGTATCTCGAACATTCTCATAGTTGTGAAACCTAATAATCGTATTAGGATGTGTATAGACTTTCATGATTTGAATAAAGCAACTTTAAAGATGACTTTCCCTTCCTAATATTGACATGATAGTGGAATCCACTGTGGGACATGCTTTGTTTTCATTCATGGATGGATTCTCTAGATATAATCAAATCTTTATCAACCCTCAAGATCAATACAAAACAACATTTACCACAGCTTGGGGAAAATTTTGTTGGGTAATAGTGCCCTTTGGATTAAAGAGTGTGGGCGCAACATATCAATGAGCTATGACATTCATATTTCACGATTACATACATAAGATTTTGGAAGATTATGTTGATGATATTCTAGCTAAATATTTAACTTGACAAGACAATGTGAATATCCTTTGAAATATCTTCAAGCGGATGCAAAATACTCATGAGATTGAATCCGAAAAAATGTCTTTGGCGTAGATAATGGAAAAAATTTAGGTTTTAGAGTATCTCATAGAGGAAATGAGGTGGACACAAAGAAAATTGATGCTATATTTAACATGCCACCTCCTAGAAACATTTCTCAATTTTGCACTTTACAAGGAAGAATTCAAGCTATCTGTCATTTTTTAGTGTCCCGAGCGGACCGAATAGTACCCTTCACACATATCCTTAAGAAATAAGTTCATTTTAATTGGAATAAGGATTGTAAATAGGCTTTTAAGAGTTTGAAATATTATCTTGCCACCACCTATTTTACAACCTGCTATGCAAGACAAACTGTTTATCCTTTATATGGCAGCATTGACCCATGCTCTTGCAACATTGTTGGCTCAACAAGACAAAAGTAATGAAGAATATCCTATCTATTACATTAGTTGAACTTTGATTTATTACAATACATGATACACAATGATAGAGAAACAATGAATGGCTCTTGTATTCACTACTAGTAAATTGAGACATTACCTATTAAATTTTGAAATACATGTGATGACAAAATTCAATCCTTTAAAACATATTTTCACTAAAACAGATTTATTAGGACGCTTAGCTAAGTGGGTTATGTTGTTAACTGAGTTTGACCTTAAATTTGTCTCACAAAAAGTGATTAAAGGACAAGCCTTAACCAACCAATTAGTTGATATTCCTTCTCCTCTAGCATTACCTAATAATGATTCATTCCCCGATGATAATGTGTTGATGATTGAAAGGGTTGCATGGGAGTTATGTTTTGATGGCTCTAAGTGTAGAACTGGCTCCGATGCAGGGGTTATAATAACCTCCCTCGTCGGAGAACCTATTCCCTTGTCTTATCACTTAAACTTCTTAATCACAAACAACACAACAGAGTATGAAGGGTTAATTGTTGGATTACTCACCACTTTAACTTTAGAAGCTCAAAATATTAAAATATTTGGTGATTCACAATTATTCATTAAACAAATAAATGGGACGTATCAATCAAAACATGACAAATTATCAAAATACAAGGATCTCACAATGAATTTGTTAAACAATTTTAATTCATACACCATTGATAACATCCCACAAAAATATAATTAGCATGTGAATGCAATGGCAAGTGCAGCTTCTCTGATATCTCCTCAAGATCCTTCAAAATATTTCACATTTATTGTACACACAATTGTGAAACCATTAATAGAATCTAAAGTTGAAGAAGTGTTATCAACCACCATGGAAAGCTCTAGTGAATGGTACACACCAAAATTTAATTATTTAAAAGATGGTACCTTTCCTAAGCTAACAACTAGGAATATTCAAGCTCACCTTCATAAGCTCGCATCTAGATATATAATTCTTGTTGACGTGATGTATAGAAGGTCTTTCGATGGTATTTTACTTAGATGCCTTAAACAATATAAAATCCCCATTGCACTTGAGGAAGCTCATGCAAGTGCTTGTGGAGGTCATTTTGGAGGAAGATCATTAGTTAAAAAGTTAATCCGCATAGGATACTATTGGAGACATATGGAACAAGTTTACTTTGCATACGTTAAGAAATTTCACAAATGTCAAGAACATAGCAATTTGATCCATGCTCTCACTTCCGAGCTTTGTGCACAAGTTCCTATTTGGCCCTTCTTGGTATGGGGTTTGGATCTTATTGTGAAAATATCACTACCCTCCTCCATTGGACATGCATTCAATATTACCGCAACAAACTATATCACAAAATGGGTAGAAGCAATTCCCCTTCGTTCAACAACCACCAATGTAATATGTTGTTTCATGTTGGAACACATTATTGCTCACTTTGGACTTCCTTCTGTTTTAGTTTCATACAATGGGACACCATTTAAGAATAAGGATGTGAATAAGTTCTTGGAAATGTTTAGCATACAACATAGTTTTTCAACACCCTACTAGCAATCCAACGGCCAAGCTTAATCAACTAATAGAACCCTCGAGAAAATCTTCAGGAAAATAGTAAGCAAACATAATAAGGACTGGAAAAAATAGCTAACATATGCATTATGGGCCTATTGTATGAGTGTTAGAACATCAACTGGGAATACCCCTTATAACCTTGTCTATGGTATTGAGGTGATAACGCCCTTGGAGTTAGAGATTCCTTCATTAAGAATCACTCTTCAATGACTTATTGATGATAGTACTTATAAGGAACAATGATTGCATTAGCTTGAAATGCTTGATGAGCAGTGCATCAATTCTCTTGAGCACCTTCAAGCTTATTCTAGAAGAATGCAACATAGTTACAATATTAACTTCATCCCTCATTTATTCAATAAACGTGATTTGGTGTTATTTGAGAATAAATGTAACATCAATATTTCCCCCACTGAAAAAGAAAAATTCAGCCCTAATTGGTTAGGACCTTACATAATTAATGAAATTCATGGCTCTAGAGAATATACATTAACAGAAATGGATGGTACACCTCTTAAATAACCTATTAATTTTGTGCACTTGTGCCAATACTATGTCTAATATTCTTGAATAGTGTGAATGATAAAGTAGTGGTGTTAGAGTTATTAGATGACGTTCTATGTTCTCTCGCATTGCTTCATTCTTGACAAACAATAATTTGTATGTCTTGAATACTAAATTAATTATAGGTGGTTACTTTAGGTTTCATACTATTCAAGTTAATCATGTGTGTTGTGTTAAATCAGATCCTTATATAAATTTAATGTTGTTTAACTAGATCATAGGTGCATTTAATTTAGCATAGCATACTTAATCATAAAGTTGCATCTAAAAGAAACTAGAATAGTTTTAATTAGATCACATAAAACATGTTAGACCATGGAGACATTTATTAAATAGTCTTACAAAGATTATTTGATGAATCACATTGCCATCTAAAGTCAAACATATAAGCATAAATAATCAACTAAATGTAAATGATGATATATATATATATATATCACAAAGTTTTAAAGTACATGTCATCAAATATACAATGCTAGTGTCTATAATATCTTTGAAATGGAAAAGCAGTGCGAGAACTGTGAAAAAATGTAGAAGGTCACAAGAAAATCGCATGGAGATTTAGAGAGGCAGAGAGATGAAGCTTCAAACGGTAAGGTAGCTTTTGGTGACAAGTTCAGAGGTGGATCTCCCTCCTAGGGTGAGGAAGCAACAAGGGAAATTTCAAAAAAGTAGGTGTGAGATCGAGCCAGAGTGGAAGACTAGTGTACCATGCACCGAGGGCATCCTTGGAAACATCATTCGAATGATGGTTATCATGGGTGGCAATGACAGGATCAAGCTTCCATCCCTAATCGAACTAGAAGGCGTACTACTTCTAAAGGTCATTGGCGGGAAAACTTTTCAAATTTTGGTAATCAAAAGAGGTCAGATTGAGGCAATAAGGGAAACCCTAGATCTTCTAAGGTTTTGCCTAAAGGATAATTTGGTTGCTCTAATTGAAGGACCATGGTTTTAGGCTCAAAGTTCTTGGCTCTGTCGATTAAGTGATTGGAGCATCAAGGGCTAATCATGAAATGGTTTGGTTCAAATTTGAACTGGGATGAGTTGATCAGATGGTGGAAAAGTCGTTGGGGTTCATAAATGGGCTTCAAATATTTGGGAAATGGTTTTTTCTTAGTAGTATGCCCTTCTCCCTCTATTTGCAAGGACATCCTAGAAGAAGTCTAGTTGATGGACGGTTTCAGCTTTTATGTGAAGCATTGGGAGGTTGGATTTGATCCTTTCAAACATCAGATGTCATACATCCAGGACTGGTATAGCCTTCCCTGTCTTCCCTTTCAATTTTGGCAAGCAAACATCCTAGAAGAGATTGGAAATAATTTAGGGAAATACATTTGTGTGGATGAATGGACTGGGGATGATGGAATAAGCACCCATGTGTGCATCTGTGTGGAGAATCCCCTTTTGAGTACTAGATGGAAGGAGGTCAAAATCTACATAGAGTGAGGAGTTTTGAATCAATCCTTAGTCTTTGAGCCGATACCTAGAGGTAGCTAGGTCGGTACTCTAGGATGGTGATCATGGGAAGATTCCACTGTCCTTAATCATAGCAAAGTGGATACTTCTTCGGGGCCCTGCCCAATCATCTCTAATGTCAGGGATTATGGGACTATGAAAAATCCAAAAGAAGACATTAATCTGCATCCTAGCCAAGAGAATAAAGATGTAGTTGCTCCAGGATAGATGGCAGATGTGGTATCACCAGGAGAAAACAAGGACAGGAGCCAGTTGCTAAACAACAAAGTAAGTGATGCATTGGATCTCATAAACAAATCTTTCAGGGAAGAAAATTTCAATTCCCTAATTGAGGTGAGCAAAGAAATTATGGAATTGGAAGAGGAGGCAAAGGCTGCTTCAAATGACCATTTCATAGGGGATACAAAGTCAGAAGATGATTGGATGGTGGATGGTGGTATGGAGGAATTTAGGCCAGCCTCAGTATTGACAGAAGAAGATCAGTGCATTCCTGGAGCTGATGATCTAGGAATTATACATAGAGAGGTTGGGAAGTCATCTCCTAAATGCGGAGAACACAAAAGAAGGGGATGAACTCCAAATGTGGAGAAGTTAAAGGTGAACAGAGAGGAAATTGGGCAGAAGAAAATCTCTGAAATGCTAAAAGTAGGGAAGGGGGATCCCCTTCCTGAAGGAAAATGAAACTCCTTAGCTAGAATGTTAGGGGCATCAATGCCCCTAACAAGCGTCATTTGGTGAAGGATCAAATTGAGTCTTCCCAGACGGATCTCTGTATTCTCCTGGAAACCAAATTAAATCTTGAGGAGGTAGTTTCCTTTGAAAAAAGAATAAGATCTTGGAAATCATTGGCAGTGTCTACAGCTGGGGCCGTTGGTGGTTTGATAACCCTTTGGCGTCCCAATAAGGCATCAGTGGAGAAAGTGGTAGAAGGAGGTAGATGGCTTGCTTGCAAAGTTAGAAGTTTCTCATCAAACCTTTGTTTTCTTTTGATTAACATGTATGGCCCAATTTCCTGCATTGAAAAAAGGACTTGGCTGGAAATTGAGAATGTTTGTTTCGTAGTTGGCCTGAAGTTTTGCATTATGGGGGGAGATTTCAATGCAATTTTGCATTCTGAAGATAAGCGAGGTGGTGTTTTGTGAAGGATGCAATCCCAAATTGACTTCAAAGGTTTTGTGGAAAGAAATCATTTTTTTGAAATTCCAACAGCCAACGACACCTACACCTAGACTAATAGGTGTTTGGGCTTCTGCTCAATCACAGAAAAGTTAGATAGGTTTTTCTTCAAAGGAAATATGGGGTCCTTTCCCTTCTCTCTAGAGTGCAGGATTCTCCCAAGTTCAGAGTCGGATCACTTCCCTGTCCTCATGGAGCTTTTGGGGGAGTATGGACCTACCAGGTGTCCCTTCAAGTTCGAGTCAATGTGGATGAAGGATCAAAATTTTCTCCCATTGATTGCAGCCTGGTGGGAGGAAGTTGGTGAAGTAGGCTAAAAAATGTTTAATTTGGAAACAAAACTGAAGCATGTTAATTATAGATTAAAGGACTAGAACAAGACATGTTTTAAAAATATCTTTGAAGAAAAAAGAATAATTGAAGAACTAAAGGTTCTAAACGAGGAAGGAATTCAATGGGGGATGGCTAATCAAAGGTTCCTAAAGGAGAAGGAGTTGTTTAAAGAACTCACTGAGATTGTATCGAAAGAAGAAATTTTTTGGAGACAGAAGTCGAGGGAGGTATGGCTGAAGGATGGAGACAAAAATACAAAAAAAAAATCACAATTCAACTAAAGTAAGGTGGCAGGTTAACCGAATTTCTCACATCACTTCTACTAATGAGCACCCTCTAGATGACCCAGCCCAAATTTCTGAAGAGGCGGTATCCTACTTTCAAAATCTCCTCAATGATTGGGAGGGATCAAGGCTTACTGCTCAACAACATCTCCTAGAGTACATCCTGAAGTTGGTGATGGATGAACAGAATCAATAGTTATCAAAACGTTTCACGGCAGGTGATATTTGAGATGCACTTTTCCAACATCATCCAGATAAGTCCCCTGGGCCCAATGGTTTCCCTACCTCATTTTTTCAGCATTGTTGGAATATTGTTGGACCGGATGTTGTTGCATCCATAGAAGACTCTAGGGCTTCAGGAAGAATTTTAAAGGAATTGAATAACACATTTATTGCTTTAATTCTGAAAAAGGAGAAGCCAGATAAGATGGAGGATTTTTGGCCCATCTCTTTATGCAACACCATTTACAAAATTTTAGCGAAGGCAGTGGCTAATCGCCTCAAGGTTCTCCTTCTAGGTTTAATCTCATAAGAACAAACAGGCTTCGTTCCAGGGCATTCAATCTATGATGGGTCATTATAGCTCAAGACGCTATCCATTCAATCACTAGAACCAGGAAGCAATCCATGATCATGAAATTGGATATAAAAAAGGCTTATGACAAGGTAAACTAGCATTTCTGCTAAAGGTATTGGAGAGTTTTGGTTTTCATAGAATGTGGCTAGACTAGATCTTTAATTGGATTGCTAGTCCAAGATTTTTAGTACTGGTAAATGGCTTGCCTTGTAGTTTTTTTGAAGTATCTTATTGGCTCAGGCAAGGAGACCTTCTCTCCCCTTTTTTGTTCATTCTTATGGCGGAGGTTCTTGGCAGATCCTTTAACAAAGCAATCGAATTAGGAGATCTCAAAGGGATCCAAATAACAAGTAACCTCCCTCCAGTGACTCATTAGAAATTTTTTGATGACAACATGTTGCTTGGAAAGGCTGGGATAAAAGAAGCTCGAACTTTCAAGAGAATTCTATCAGATTATTCTCAAGCTTCGGGTCAGGAGGTAAGTTTGGAAAAATGTAAAGTTTTTTTCTTTTTCACTAACCCTGCATTAGAAACCCGCATTCTCCATGTTTTGAAGTTCCACAGAGGCAAGCTCCCATGTAAATACTTGGGTCTCCCTTTGGCCTCGAGGGTCCAGTCTGGAAAACTTTGGGACCTACTAATCGCAAAAGTGGAAAGTAGGCTCTCATCATGGAAAGGCAGGTGGTTGTCTTGGGATGGGAGGTTAACATTGATTAAGACAATGGTGGCAGCCCTGCCAATATACATGCTCTCTTACCTCCCTTTGACAAGGAATGCATGCTCTAGATTAAACCAAAAATGAGAAACTTCTTCTGGCAAGGTAACTCAGAGCAAAAAAGGTTTCCTCTTATCAAATGGGAGAAGGTTTGCAGTGCGCGTAAGGAGGTTGGAGCAAGATTAAAGAACCTTTCCTTACAAAATAAAGCTCTGGGTGCCAAATTGGCTTGGTAAATTTATGTTGGCCAAAATCTAAAATGGGTGAAAATACTGAAATCGAAGTATTTAGGTGAAGAGGAAACAAGCTTCTTCACAACCAGTCACCTTCCTAAGGGTCTGTGAATTTGGAATTTCATATGTGGCTACAAAATTTTTATTTTGAATTCTCTTTCTTAGGATGTTAGAGATGGAAATACAGCCCTTTTCTGGGAAGATTCTTGGGGCAGTTATGGCAAGCTTGCAGCACAAGAAAATTTAAGAAACATCATAGAGGTTTCCAAGCAGGTCTAGGGAAGTCGTGTGAAAGACTACTTCTCCACATCTCAGGGGGATGGGATTTTAAGGTGGTCATGGAAGGATCCCAGGCAATTGGGACTTAGTATGGAGGAAGTGGAGGCCTTTGAAAGCATTCTTAAGGCACGGTCTTTGAACATCAGGGTTGGGAAAGATGTTCTGAAGTGGTGTTGCTCAGTTTCTGGAAGCTATAGGGCCAAGGATGGCTATAGAAAGTTGGAAATTGGTTAGGAAACAACTTTGGGGCAGGATCAGATTATCCCAGATAAACTATGTTGGAATAGTTGTTGCCTTCCCAAGGCTGGAATCTTCTCATGGGAAGCTATTCAAGGTAGAGTGTTAATAGCAGAAAGGCTGGAAAAATTTGGTATTCTTGGGCCTTCAAGATGTGTTATTTGCAAAGAAGCTAAAGAATCGAGTGATCATCTCTTCCTTAATTGTCCTTTCATGGCCAAATGTTGGGATTGGCTGTGTGCCAAACTGACTTTGGTGGCTGCGCGGCCAAACAAAATCTTGGATTGGTTCAGAATTTGGCTAATCCTAGGTGGCAACCCAATCTTTGTTTGTTTGTGGTGGCTTTTCCCATCAATGGTTCTTTGGGAAATATAGAAAGAGAGAAATCATCGAATCTTCAAGGATGAGGCAATGTTCCTTCCATCTTTTCTCAACAAACTTGAAGCCTGCATTTTTGAGTTAGCTAACTCAAGAGTGACAAGGGCTACAAGTGCCAAATCCACCTTTTCCAGTTGGGACTCTCAAATTTTGAAGGTTTGGGGAGGTATGAAGGTTCCTAGCATAATAAATTCTAGGGCGCTTCCAACCATAATAAGAAGGGAAGAGGTCAAATGGTGCCCACCTCCCCAAGGTTGGCATAAGGTTAATTTTGACAATGCATCAAGAGGAAATCCTAGGAAGTTGAGTGTTGGTTGTATCATCAAACATTGGCATGGGAGGATGGTGGGAAGATTGGCTCAAACTTTAAGCAATGTAACAAACAACGTGACAAAGCTTCAAGCAATAGACCTTGGTATCAAGTTTTGCAGAGAGTTGGGTGTGCAGAAGGTCATAGTTGAGGGTGATTCATCAGTGATCATAAATGCCTTGAGGTCGGGCCATCTGAAGAACTGGAAATTGGATGCAATCTTGGAAGTCACTCTCTCCTATTTAAGTAGCTTTGAATATTTTAAAATAAATCATATTTTGCATGAAGGAAATTATGAGGCAGACTCTTTGGAAAATATGGGAGTTGACGAAATTCATAAAAAAGAAATTTGTGCCTCTGGAGAGGTGGCGTAGTGGGAGGAAGGGAGGGCACCACCCCATCCCATGATTGTTGATGTGGTGTGGTCAGGTGGAATATGTGAGTTGGAAGGGGGATGTGTTGGCTACTCATCTGTAGAACTCTCTAGGTGAAGTAAAATTCATCATGCTTCATCGGCTCCTCGAGAATTACTTGTCCTTTCAAGGATGTCCACCAAGTTGCAATGGATGGTGGCCAAGCATGTTTACCAAGGCCTTTATTTCTGATGGGTGGCATCATTTCATTCCTATATCTTTTGGTTGGTTTGGTTTCTTGTGTCCTGTGTGTGCGATGAGAAAGTTTATTCTTTTAGTCTCTATAAAGGAATTGGAAATGGGAGGGATAGTGACGCCAGTGCAGTTGAAAAGCTCCAAACAGAAAATTTCCTTTGAAGGTCTGATTTTCTCTCTTTGGTTGCACTATATTATCCGTCACCCAAATTATTTGACCTTCGCAGCTATCAAATGCTTGGTTGGGAAAGCTTTCATGGAGGATGCTGAAGGGTATCATCTGGATTCAGACATTTCCTCTTGAGTGTTGGTTGGTTTTCTCAATGTTGGGGTTTCAAAAATGGATGCACGGGTGATCATGCGAGGCCTCTTTCGCAAGGATATGATGGTTGGCTTGGATAGAGTGTTGGTTTTGGCTCGACTTGGTAAACGAATCCCACGCCTGCGGGACCTGCATCTCCTAGATGACCTAGATGCCTTGGTAAGCTACTTTCCTTTCATTTTGGATGTTAATGACTTGGCTCTCATTGAGTACAGACATCTGGCCATAGAAGGAGCAAAGTTTTTGAAAAGGAAATTTTGTTTGGTGCTTGTAGAAGACTCGGCTTGGAAGAGGGAATTCTGAGTTTTTTCTCAACAAAATGTATGGTGAGAAGGGTTTGGTTGGGGTTATGTGTTGGTCTATGGGTTTCTTGTCTCTGGGGTTTGGTGATATGAACGATGTTCTTTTTTTTTGGTACTGTAAATGTCGGGTGGAATAGTTTTTTGGTGAAAATGTTGGTCTAATGGTGGTTGCGTCCACTCAGTCTATGAATTTTGGTTGGAGTCCAAGTCTTGTTAGTTTCTAGTGTAGTCATGGTGGATGCCTAGTTTGGGCTTGAACGATGTATTTCCTTTTATGAATATCAATATAATCATCCTACTTACCGATCAAAAATATATATACAATGTTAGTGTGGCTTGAGGCTACCAAATCCCTCGGGAGTTGTTGATCACATCCATTGAGAAATAGTCTATCGAGAGACTATAGTATGCAATTGTGACCTAATAAGAGAATCTAATGCATATTGAAGGCCCTTCACTCATCCAACAGTCATGGTCTCCCATCCAACCACCTCTAGGTACTCTCTCTCTATGTGGTCTCTATCTTCCTGTAGCCTAGCTACCTCTACATGAAGTCTCTCGACCTCCACTGGACCTCGAGATGACTAAAGCTCCTCATATGCAGCCTCGGCTCGATCAGCATGCCTAGTAATTCCCTTGTATGCCACTCACAATCTAACATAAGGCTCAAAAAACTCTGAGTGTTGCTCCATAATAGGTGGGGGCATGTAGTATGTGTCAATAGCCTGATCTAGGATTGGAAGATGAACTATCTTTGTAGCTACCTGTCAATAGAGATCATGTAACTCTCTCATAGACCCTGTAAGATAAAAATCATAAAGATAATCAGTACACATCATGATACATATATATATATATTAAAAGCATGAACATAAGTGTAAGCATAATAAGAAATAAATGTCATCAACTAGATCTCTAATCGGTTGTGTAAAGATAGCCTCATCCTGTGCAAGAGGTATGGAGGATGTGCTAGCCTCTCCATGCTCATAAGTGTTGGTGTGTGCCACAGCTACCGATTGTGATCTAGTGACATAGGTGGAAGCTGAATCTCTCCACTCGTGGACAACTGGACCCTCGTTTGATGTGTCATTGTCCTCACTCATTAGCTCCTCCTCCTCCTCCTCATCCTCCTCTCCCTCATAGCATGGGTCTTCCTCCTCATCGTAATCCTCTTCTATCTCATCTTCAAATAGATTTGAAGCCTTGATCCCTATATCCTCGCCTATTTCCTCCTCCTCATCCCTCTAATCCAGAAGTGCTCCTACAAAGCATATAGGATGATCCATACAAAATATAGGAGTTGGTCATGCTGCTTCCCACCACTCCTTGTATGCATCTGTAGCACCAACATCATTAGCCTTGGAGACTGGGGGAATATTAAGATCATTATGAAGAAAATAGGGACACTTTGTGAAGGAAATAGGGACGCTTTGCAAATTTTTCTTCCTAGGTCCTAAATCTACCTAGAAATGCATAAAAACATAAAATAAATGCATAAAAACAAAGCTAAGGTACAAAAGAATTCACTCACCTGATGTTGAAGGTCACCTCATGCTACCTCCTCACGCAGGCTATTGAGTCTCGGGGGCACATACTCTTGAACACTCGGCATTTTCACTTACTCTACAACGAAGTCAAGTTGCAAAAAGGTAAAAGACAAAATGATTACAAATTACTTTACTTTTTACTCTTATATATGTTAAAATTAGGTCTTTAGTATATTAGGGTTAAAAGTTCCATTTTCATTCAAACTACCATATCAGGGGCTAGAGAACTCCTTTTTCGATGATGTTTATCATGTTGGATTCATGATTCTGCACCTATTCTCATCATATGTCTATCACTGAGGTATGGAACTTGGAAAAAACCTATGATACAACTTCTCTAATTTGATGCAGTTAGATTGCTACCTTGATTTCACCTCCTTAAAGCAAGCGAAATCAAGGGGGGGCATACATCTACCCTCGAATTTGATTCCTACGAGAAGTTAGATAAGAAGATTTTTGAGTGACTAACGAATTTGTGTTGCAGGATGCAGTTCCTAACATTGTGGTTTTGTAGATAGCTACAATAGGTGCTTCATTCTCTCGTATTGTGAATGAATCTATATGAGTATCCTTTTATGAAATGAAGTTTATTGTTAGGATTCCTTTAGCTTGCATATGTATGTAGAGTCATATGGGTGCTAAAGTGGGCACTAAATGTAGTGACAAAAATTGTACTTCCTTCTTGGAGATGGTACAATTTATCACTTAATTTGGACCTATTTTGGTACCCTTGCATTCATGACCCCTGTAAATCATCATTAATAGGCCCCTAAGACCCATTATTTTGAATCTCAAGGATTATTTCAACTAAAATCCTAACAAAATCAACAAAAGCATTAAATTTTCTAACAACCCATCATTGGTCCACCCCAAAAAACTAGGGTGGGACTCATACGCCATGTTTGGCATATGAGACTCATATGCCAAACATGGCGTATGAGTCCCACCCTAATTTTGGTGGACCAATGATGGGTTGTTAGAAAATTTAATGCTAGGTGGGACTCATATGCCACAAGTGGCGTATGAGTCCCATGTGGCCCCCATTTTAGGGTTTGAATGGGAAATTCAAGTTTTTAATTCAAATTTTTGGTTGATGTCAAAATTTGAGATCTAAATAACAATAAATTAGATGAAGTTCCTATATAAACAAGGTTTCAAGTCATTATTTTCATCTAGAGAAGGTGATTCAAGAGCTAAGTGATTCTAGAGTTTCAAGCAAGATTCTTCTAAATTTATTTACAAGTTTTCAAGAGCAAGCAAGGTTGAAGTCTTGGAGCAGCATCATTGTGTTTTTCCAAATCTCCAAGAAAACTTTCATTCAAGATCTAGCATTATCAAGGATTGATGATGGTTGCCTATGGAGAATCATGATGGATTCTAGGTTGGGGAGATGCAACTAGCCATTGAACCAAGCCTAATGACTTGTTTCCTAAGTGATTCCATCCTTCATTATCATTCTACTTTCAACCTAAATGAAGGTACATGTCTAATTATAGCTTATTAGGGTTATTAGACATCTCTCAAAGTGATTCATCCATCTTCATGCTTCATTCATGCATCTCATTCTAGCACATGAGAATAGGCTTGCATTGCATTTCATATTTTCTAATCTTAGATGCACTTAATATTAGGGTTTGCAGTCACATTTACTTTCAAAATCCATTATTTCTATCAAGGTTTAACTACCAAACTAGGGGTTGGACCAAGGAAAACCTCCCATAAGAAAATCAACACTATATTCTATTTTGCAGGTCTTTTTACAAGTTCAAATCCAGAAATCGGGTTGAGAAGAAAGAACAAAGATAGGAGAGCAGATTCAAACTTTAACTTTCCAAAAAAGAAAAACAGACTAATACACCACTTGTGGCGTATGAGTCTTGATACAACTACTTTTCCAAATTTCATGAGTTTGAGATTGATCACTACTAGATTTTTGTTCCTTCCCAGAAACCCTAATCTAGGACTAAATTGCTTAGCTTGGCGTATGAGTCCTAGTGTGCATTAAATTTAGCATTTTAGAGCTAGAAACGAGCACATTCAAGCTTCCAGGTGCACCTTTGTACTTTTCCAATTTATTGTTCTAATTTGCATTCATTTCTAGGTCAATTACTTAAGTTTTTCACATCATTAGGTTTTGCATGTTACTAGTCTTTCCAAGCCCTAGCTTGGTGATGAACCCCCTTTTATTCTTTAATCACACCCTAGGATACCTTATTGCAACATCTCTTTTCCTCATTTCATCCTTAGATTGATATCTCTAAGGGTTCCTTGAATGAACTAGGTGAAATAGGTCATTATCCCTTAGTTCCATCAAAAAGGTGGAATCCTATTTCCCCTCTTTTCACATTTGTTGGATTAATAAATAAAATCATGGTTGTCTACCAAGATGACTTGATTGTCTACTCCAAGGATTAAAATAATCATTATAAGCACCTGGAGTAAATCTTCTAGAGATATTTAGATTTCAAAATTTATTTGAAACTTAAGAAATATATCTTTTTCATGGAAGAGGGTAAACTTGTTTTGCACATTGTGTCTAAAGAAGGGGAAATAATTGATCCAAAATGTGTTAAATCCATTGATCTTATCCTACAACCCAAAAATATCAAGACAACTCAGTCATTCTTGGTAAAATAAATTTTGTTATAATGTTTATTCCTTTGTAGAAAAAAAGAAGGCTATTTCCAAGGTTCTAAAGAAGCAACATCAATCCAACTAGGACAGAGAATCAAATAATTCCTTTGTAGGAATATAAAAATGCAATAAAGACTACACCAATGCTAGAAAGCTTGGATTAATCAAATCCTTTCCAATTATTTTCCTTTTCTTCATTCTATACTATTGTTGTTATTTTACTATAGAAGAACAATAAAGGATATGAAAAGTCAATAGCTTTATTTAGAAAATCATTAAGATATGTTCAATTAAATTATTCTATAATAAAAAAAATGTATATGCTCTTGTTAAGGTAGTAAATTTTTTAGGACATATCTCATAGAAGCCAAGATAATAACATTTATGCCACATACAATTGTCTAAAATATCTTCATGCAACAAGAGGTATTGGAAAATAGGTGCTAATGGGTCAATAAAATCCAAGTTGGTTTGATATCAAGGTCTATCCAAAAGAATGGTTGATGCAAACTTGGATGCACTTGATATATATTAGGTGAAATATAACCCATCTTATTCTCCATGCCAATTGAAAGATTGTCCTTGGTATAAGGATATTATATTTTATATAAGAACTTTGAGCTATCCTCCTGAGATAAATGACCAATAAAAAATAATGTTGGTCTAGAAGTGTAGAGGTATGTGCTCCTCCAAGGATTTAATTAATGTTAAAAAACCTTGATGGTGTGCTCATAAAATGTTTAGATGAGGAACAATCTACAAAATTTGTTAGGGAATGCCACAAAGGGTTGTGTGGTGGGCATTTCATGTCAAATACTATTGCTCATAAGATTATGAGTAGTATATTGGTGGCCCACATTATTTAGATACAACTAAATTTATAAAATGATGTGATGTTTACTAGAGGTTTTTCGGTAAGTTAGTGCTCCCATTTACTACCATTTCAATGGAGGCTCCATTCAATAGTGGGGTATTGTAGAGGAGGGGGACCAACTACTCAGGACTCTAGGTCACGGGAGAGTCTAGAATAATAGGTTGCCTTGATCTACCTCAAGCTAATGGAATGTTTCGAAACAGTTTGAAGTTGAAAGGCTAAATAGGAAGAGCAACCTGGTTGTTGTTGTCCTACAAACCTGGATGTTTCAGAAAGTTAGGTGAGCAAATTTTTGGAGTCCAGATTGCAAATCAGGTAGCTTAATGCCAAAGGACTATAGTACGGGACATAGACACCAGTGCGGTGCATTGGCATCACAGTGGTGTGCTGGCATCCATACGGAAAGAAAGTGCAAGGTACAATCTAAAACACAGAAAACTGACTAATGACCTAATTGATGAAGTTTACTACAATGACTGAAATAGAAAGTAGCAAAATGATAGAATAACAAAAAGAATACTTTAATTTAACCTATTTTATTAATTGACAAATAAGGGTGAGGAAAGCCCACCTTCCTACCCATGAGTTGATATCTTCAAGATCTTCACCTCAATGAGAACCTACACACAGAAGATGGGAAAATGTCAGGGTTGTGTTTAGATGACTACCTCAATCATTCCCTTGCTTTGGTGTTTCTACCTCCATGAACAACAAAATAAAAATGATTGAAGAAATATGATAAAGGAGAGTATGTAGAAATAGAGATACCAAGAAATAAGCAAACACAATATGCTACAATATCAATATGATAATGCAAAGTGAATAGGAAATGGAAGGATATTACCTTCTCAACCAAGTGCTCTCAAGGAAAATGGAGGAAGGAGCGAGTGTGCAAGCCTTCAAATACCAACGTTGTCACAATAACAAAGAGATTGAACCAACAAAACACTAATTTGTAGCTTCAACAAAGGTGGTGGAGATTGGAAATGTTGAAAATGAGTGAAGAGAGTGAAGAGAGTTTCCCAAAGTGTGAAGATGATCAAGAAGCATGAAAGAATGAATGAGATAGCCATTTAAAGGTGAAAATGGAGGCAAAAGAGTCGTTCAAATTTGGACAAGGGAGTAGTAAGTGTTACACTTTGTGTCCAATGGAGGAGTGTAACGCCTCTATAGATTCTAGACGCATGAATCTTGTCAAGACGACAGCATGTCCCGCAGATGTTTGCACATTGTGCTAGTGTCCCAAATAGAGTATCCCCCATCGACACATAAAACAGCTTCCAAGTGGACAGAGAAAGGTGGCAAAAATAGGGATTGCATTATTGACTCAGTTTTCTAAGGTAGGAGGTAGTGTAATTGTGGAATTTTCCTACGGGTGCAAATTCATGCCATTACATTTTTCCCCCACTTTAGCGAGCATAAGTGTCAATGAATACAAGGTAAAGTAGAGAGAAAGTTGAGGAATGTATACCTGAACCATTGAGGAAGTAGACTGCAATCTTGTGAACTCGGGCACAGGAAAGAGATGGCTCCACAAGTACTTGGTCCTATAGAGATTTGAACAAAAGCATTGTAGGTGCTCGGTCTTGTAGAATGTGAACAAAAGGATCTACAGGTGCTTGGTCCTACAAAATTGGTTCCACGAGTGCTTGGTCCCACAGAAGATGATCAAAGGTTTCTACAGGTGCTCGGTCTTGCAAAGGAGGCACCATTATTGCTTGGTCCTGAGGGAGGCCAAATGTGAAAGGCTTTGTAGATTTTGATTGACCCTCATAGGTGCTTGGTCCTGCAAGGAAACATGTTAATCCATAGAAAAAACATCTTAGGCAAGAAAAAAGTCATGCAGACAGACAAAAAGTCATATTTCAGAACAAGTAATTAAAGGAGAATCTTTCAAAGGGGTCCCTCGAGAACCCTTCAAAAGAAAGAGGGGTCTGCTCAAGGGATGCTCTATTCGAAAAGTGATGATTTTTTTTGCAAATGATCCTATCATTAAGGAATCCTTTTGAAAGATTCTCTTTCATCAAGGAATCCGAGAAAAAAGAAGAATGGCCTCATCGAAGGCGAATTCTTAATTCATTTTGCTATGAATTTCATTTCAAAAGAAATTTTTGCTAAGGGGATCCTTTGTGAAGGATGCGATTTTTGAAAAATGTAAATATTTTCAGCAAAAGATTCATTGGCCACCAAATACACCTTATTGAAAATTGAAGAGGTAGGGGTTCCCCTTAGGATGGTGTGTGCAAATTGAAGGAGCGTATGGAATCCTAAGGAAAGTATGATCATGTAGAGATGTTGTGGCCCAAGATACAATATGGCGAGATGTAGATGTGGAAATTGTCACACATGTGAGGGACAACACATAGGCACCACAACATCAAGAAGCAAGTAGAGAAGAGAGAAAGATAAAAAAAATGAAAGGTAAGCAAACACAAAGAAATCAAAGGACAGGGGGATCTGATAGTTCAAGGTCAGAACTGCTCATAGATATAGATAAATATATATAATATAATATACATATTAACTATCATCAATCCCCTACTATATCAAATCATGAAGAAGGGTACGTGAAAAAAAAAATTGGGTCAACCTAAAAGGGAAGCCTAAATTTCCCCAATACTTTGCATCATCCCCAATTGTCAAAAATCAAGGCACAACAAATAGAAGAATGATGGAACATATAGAAGAAGTTTACAACATAATACACTCCTATATACAAGCACCTACAAGGGTGACAAAGGTCCTCCAGGAACACATAAAACAAGCACAGGGGAAACATAACATGCACACAAATCTAATCTATAGATAAAGAAGAGGTGCTCTCCTAGTCCTCATCAACCAATCTAGGTCATCGTTCTCCCAATCTAGATCATTATAGGAAGAGGGTGGATGAGCCTACAAGGGTGGGATAGCAAGGGGAGCACCCTCTGACTCTCCTAAGACAAAAGCCAAGGAAGAGAGCCCCTCGAGGTCTTCCTCACTCAGCTCATGTGAGGTGAATATCATCAATCTTGCAAAGATCGTTGATAGATCCAGGACATCATTCACCGAATTGAACATGCATTTGATAGAATTTTTATGTGTCAATCAGGTGAGCGAAGGAGGCACTTGAAATCCACTTCCAATCTCATCGAAAGACTTTGGGGAAGTGACAAATGCGGGAGATGTCAGGTCTTCCTTCGTCACCAGGATGATGCAAGCCAAAGAAGAACCCTCTCCCAATGAAGTCGAACCCTTCTTCCAACCCCCATTAGAAGTAGGGTCATCCTCCAACTTACGCTTCATCGAAGAATGTGAGATCCCCATAGAAGAAGTGGAAGGCAAGGAGGAAGAGGATAGAACTGCAGTGGATACAACTAAGGTATTCAACATATCTATGGGCTTAGGAAAAGGAAACATGTCTGAAAAGGACATCAAGAGTGGAGGCTCCATCGAGGGAGTGATGAACACCTACACCCTTTTAGGGTGAGGGTCATTTGCACTCATGGGGGGAGTAGAAAGCAAGATCAAGGTGATGGGAACTGAAGCAGAAGGGGAAAAAGAGGGGAGCATAATAGGAGATTTCAAAATAGTAGTTGTCATCTCCTCTTCCGCCTTATGCAAGGCAGCCTACTCAGAAGCTAGAGCCTTTCTCTGATGCTTATTCTCACACACAAGGTGGTTTCTTCGACTCCAAGAGCTAGAAGTTGTGGCTTGAGGAGGAGAAGAAGGCTCTTTTTCTACCATGGAAGTGTCCACCACAACCATTTCCAATGAAGGGAGTGACTCTTGGATAGAAGAAGGATGAAGAGATGTAGGAATAGAGGAAACAACCAATGGAGAAGTAGACTCAAGCACCTTGGTGGTGTGTCTCTTCCCATTTTCCACCAAAGAGGTGAAAGCAATAGGAGGCCGCAGAGGCCAAAACGTAGAGGCAACTCCACAGGGACCCTTCCCCTTACCATAGACAACAGGGTGAGGCACCATGGGAAAGACAAGAAGGTCAAACACCTAACACTTGGCCTTCTACCAAGTGGGCACCATCGGACTCCCCATGCAAGGCATGTGACCAAAATTTGAAGGTGCCACAGAAGGGCAGGAGGTGGAAGCAAATGGAGCAATAGAAGAAGAGGAAGGCTCTTGGGTGTAAGAAGACTTCCTTTCCCCTTTTGAGAGGAGGAAGAGGTAGCCTGTTGTTGTGCAATCATAGAAGCCTTGATTTAAATAGAATAAGGGGGAGGAGGGTAGGTCACTTTCAATTCTATGCTCCCATTCTTGTATTTAACATAAGTGCGATATAACAATTCTATCCTTGGAGGAAGCAAACCAATGGGAACAAGCCAGAAGTGGTCTAAGGAATAGGCCCCATGTGACACAGGGGCTTATACCCAGTGTCATGCACAACATGCATTGATCCCTCATGAGATAATTTCAAGTATTTATGGATCACCGAAGGGATTGCGTACATGGAAACTAGCCATGGAATGCTTAGCTTCACTCTAAACAAGTCTAACTTCGAGATGATATCAAAAATAGTATTCATGGCCTTGGGACCTTCCAAGACTGAAAGAGAGATAGAACCAAGGGGAGCAAGCGAGATTCCATCGTAGGTACATATGGTGCTCTTTTTCTTCTCGTATTCCTCCTTATGAAGAAAATTTAGAAGCAACGTCTCCTCCATGATCATACTCACATGACTCATGGGGTCCACTAGGACCCCAATCACAACATTTTTGTTGAGGCAAGCAGGAATGTACAAAGGAGAAGGCTTCCCATTCATGGGCACATCCTATGATGTAAAGGTTAAATATAGTGAACCGATCATAGGCTGATCCGGGGAAATGTGAGTAAACAAGACCATATTGGCATACTTTTGAAAGGACTTCCTTGGAACGGTTCGAAGGCTCAACAATCAAGTTCATAGAGGGTGATGGAAAATGGTCCATGTAAATCTGCAACTCACTATTAGCTTTTTCCATGGATTTATTCACAATCTCCTTTTTCCCATTGAGGCAAATAGTACCATCATTGATGCAATCCTATATCTCATGATGTAGGCGAATACATCGTTTGGTATCATGTTCGTTAATCTAATGGTATTGGAAGAATGTATTTTCTTCATAACAATCAAAGTGGGGCTTAGTAAGGGGTCGAGGATCTAGTAAGGTTATTATCTTATCCTTCAATAACTTTTTCAAGATAGAGGAATAATATTCAAATAACTTTGTGAACTATCTATTACGTTTGAGGCCTTTGTCACTAGACATGATGACTACATTCACAACAGATTTACCCTTACTAGAGATCGACATAATGGACCTCCCCTCAAGATAGGAATGTGATGAAGATCCCCCAAACTGGGGAATCATTTGTTGGTATTCCCATAGGGCCACACACAGATGCACAAAGGATACTTCATCAAAGCAAATTTCTCCTGCCATGACCTTTGTAGATTGTCAATGAAAACCTTCTACACATCTGAGTTAGACAGAGGGTAAGAGATCTATGAGAATAGTGCTTGATAGCAAGCAATGAAGTTAGTTATCTTCTTGTGCTCTCCCTACTTACATTAGACTAGATCTGAAAAGGTCATCTTTAGCCTGATGTTCACTTGGAATTTCCAAAGAAACTGAATCACAAGCTGATCAAATGAGAATACGGAGTTATCGAGGAAGGAATACTACCACTCTAGTGTTGTGTCCTTGAGATATCTAGGAAATTACTTGGCCATCAAGGCGTTGTGGTGAAAGAAGTCCATAAACATTGTGTTGAATGTCAACACATGTGTTTGTAGGTCTCCCTTACCACTATACTTCTCAAATTTAGGAATCTTCATTCCCTCAGTGAAGCAAGTGTTTATAATTGCTATCAAAAGAGGACTATGATAGAAGAAAGGTTGAAAGATCATCTAGGAGGTGGCCTAGGAGAGTTTCACTAGCTAATTTTACATCTAGCCCTTATTATGTACCAGAGCATTCAAAATGGGGTCAGACAATGAAACAAGACTAGTGGAACTGCTACCAGAACCACTAAACCCACCTGAACCACCACCCCCCATTCTGCCAAGGCTTCCACCACCAAAGTTGGTGTGGCCCCCTGAGTTGCCACTGCTAGAATTAGAAGGAATAGCATTGAAATCAAGAGGGATTCTATTTAATTGGATAGTCAGAGATGCCTCGAGCATAAGGGTGGTATTGATAGAAGGGCCTAATTCAACCATGTACATTGAGGTAATGTGCATCGAAAATCCCACCTATCCTCCAAAGGTTTTGGGACTATAACCTCAGGTAATACCCAATCCAAGTTGTATAAGGGTACATCCACTATGTCAATGATGCATCGGAGGAGCTCCAACCCACCCGATCTTTGTCTAACATATATCTCATCTCATTGACAACCTTAGTAGCCATATTTGTGTTCCCTTCTTTCCCCAAATGATTTATGAGATCTAATAGACTCCTATCTAGAGCAAATAGATGCTCCATAGGAATAGTGAGAGCGTCATCATCGTTCAAAGGTGGGGTCGTAGGAGAGACAGGAAGGTTAGGGGCACGTGTGGTCTCATGAAAGAAACTTGTCTCTACCCCCGAGACCATCTCCTAAGAAGTGAAACCAGTAGTGACCTTCAAGAAATTCATCCCTAGGTGTCGGTGTCGCACACTCCTTCGCGCAACGTACCCAAAAATTTTAGATTGAATTATAAAGCTCATAAATTTTCATAGCCCTTATGTTTGCAACTCACACAAGATATAGGAGGAGGAATCCCCACACAAGGAAACAAACACTATTTTGTTCATGTCGGGTTCACTAAAAAATAGAGGAGGGGGACTAACTTCTTAGGAATCTATATCATGGGAGAGTCTAGAACAATAGGTTTCCTTGATGTACCTCAAGCTAATGGAATGTTTCAAAAGAGTTCAAAGTTTAAAGGTTAAAGAGGAAGAGCAACCTGGTTGTTGTCGTTGTCCTTCTACAAGCCTAGATGTTTCAGGAAGTTAGGTGAGTAGATTTTTAGAGTCTAGACTGCAATTCAGGCAACTTACTACCAAAGGACTGCAATGCAGGACACAAACTCCAATGCGATGCATTGGCATCTTAGTGGTGCATTGGAATTCGTATGAAAAAAAGTGCAAGGTACAGCTTGAAATCACAAAAAACTGACTAACGACTTAACTAATGAAGTTTATTGTAATGACAAAAACAAAAAGTAGCAGAATAATAGAATAACAAGAAGAATACTTTAACTTAACCTATTCTATTAATTGATAAAGAAGGGTGAGGAAAGTTCACCTTCCTACCCATAAGTTGATATCTTCAAGATCTTCACCTCAAGTAGAACTTGCACACAGAAGATAGGAAAATTTTGGGGCTATGTTTAGAGGACTTCCTCAATCAGTCCCCCACTTTGGTGTTTCTACCTCCATGGACAACTAGATAGCAACAATTGAAGAAATATGATAAAGGAGAGTACGTGGAAATAGAGATACCAAGTAATAAGCAAACACAATATGCTACAATATCAATACGATAATGCAAAGTGAACAGGAAATGGAAGGAATCACCTTCTCAACCAAGTGCTCTCAAGGAAAATGGATGAAGGGGTGAGTGTGCAAGCCTTCAAAGACCAACATTGTCACAACAACGAAGAGAATGAACAAACAAAATACTAATTTGCAAGTTCAATTGAGGTGGTGGAGCTTGGAAATGTTGAAAATGAGTGAAGAGAGTAAAGATAGTTTCCCAAAGTGTGAAGATGATCAAGAAGCATGAAAGAATGAATAAGATAGCCATTTGAAAGGTGAAAATGGAGGCAAAAGAGTCGTTTGAAGTCAGTCAAGGGATCAGTAAGCATTACACTTTGCGTCCAATGGAGGAGTGTAATGCCTCTTCGGATTCCAAAGGTAGGAATCTTGTCAGGACAGCGGCACGCTACGCAAACATCCACGTATCACACTAACATCCCAAACAGAATATCCCCCACCGACACATAAAATAGTTTCCAAGTGGATAGGGAAAGGTGGCAAAAATAGGGATTGCATTATCAGACTCAATTTTCTAAGGTAGGAGGTAGCGTAAATGTGGAATTTTCCTAGGGGTACAAATTCATGCCATTACAAGTATATAGTTTATGGGGTAGATAAAAAAAAATGTTACAATAGATACATATGGATATTGGTGGCCACTTCATATTTCACAAAATGTGTGGAAGTAATCCCTACAAGAAATAATTCATCAAAATTAGTGATTGATTTCATGTTAAATAGTATTATTACCAAGTTTGGTGTGTCATCCAAAAGAGTTGTTAATAATGTAATGTGTTTTATATCTTGGGATTTTGTTAAAATATGTTCTCAATACAGGATCTATTAGACACATTCATCTCCTTTTCATCCATAAAGAAATGGAAAAGATGAGTCCAGTAACAAGAGAATAATAAAATTTGGATATGTAAACAACAAGTGATGGGATGATAAACCATTTTTTTAGCAGACAAAGTCACATATAAGAAAGCTTCTAGTAAAGTCCCTTTGAATTAGTCTATTTTATGGAGGCCAAATTACCAATCTATAAATTACTTATGCAAATTTAAGGGGAAGAAGAAAATTCCATTTCCCAAAGAGTGCATAAGTTGAGTGATCTTGAAGAGGTAAGGAGGGTTTCTCACGAGAGAATCTTGTTGAGACAATAGAAAATGAAATGTATCTTTGATAAGAGGGCTATCAAGAGGAAATTTTAAGTTGGGGATTTTGTCCTCATGTGGAATTCCAAGTTAGAAGACAAGGACAAACATGAAAAATTCAATTCCTTGTGGATTAGTCCCTCTCAAATTATTGAAGGATGTGGTTGGGGCACTTTCTATCTCAAGAACCTAGATAAAGAATCCATGGAGTTGTCAGTTCATGGCCAACATATCAAACATTATTTTTCTAAAGGAAAGGTTCTTTAAATATTTGTATATATATTGATATTTTTTATTTTCTATGTCTTGTCTTGTAATTATGTTGTGTGTGTATTTGTGCAATCATGATTCATGTTTAATCATGATGAATTTTATTGTGTCAGTATTCCATTTTTCCCTCATTTTGGTCTACCCTTGGAGATCTAGATTATCATTGTGTCTACAAAAGGAACATGTCCCCAACTAAAGCCAATGTTCACCCCAATTTAATGTGTTTCTTTCTCTTTATTCTACTCCCATGTTGTGCATTTGACCTTATTTACCCTATTTGAAATCAAGGTATAACTTGCAACAATGTGAACTTATTAAAGTGGTAGCAAATCTGAAATTATATATTCAAGATTACCATAAAAAGATTAAGTGATTGAGAATTGCAATAGTGAATGAAAAATCTGCAATACCACAAGTTTCTAAACACAAGTGACACAAGATATACATGGAGAAACCCTTGTGGGTAGAAAACTCCACACCCAAAGAGATCCAATTTTTGTATTAATCTTCAAGGAAGTACATCAATACAACAATCCTCTCTGTAATCCAACAATGCTTTGTCACTCCAAAAACCTACAAAACAACTCTTACAAACCACCATCTCAAGGCTCCAATATATAGAAGTTTGTGGGAGAGAATACCATAAATGGTATCCCAAAGCAACAAGCAAAACCACCTAAAAAAACCCATGCCCCCCTTAGTGGACAACCCATAAACATAGAATGAAATATTAAAATATCACATGGCCTTCACATGGGTGCCTAACCCATAGCCAATCAGAATTGGTCAAACTCGAGTGCTCCATAACTCTTTTAGGACTCTAACGGATTCATGCAAGAGCATGTACTAACATGCAAACCTGGGCACCCAACTATGCAAGAGCATGCAAAACAAGCAAATAACATGAAAGGAAATGCACACCAAAGTGGTCCCCACTCACAAAGTTGGACACCCAAGAGGAATATTCTTCCAGGATGCTCTATAACCATCACCATAATGGGTCCACCTTTCTGAATGCAATTACAATTTGTCATAGGAAAATAAATAATAAATATTTTGTCCCTCATATCCCCTAGAACACTTTCCAAAGAATGTGAAGACACATAAATCAACTTAGGATGACAATTATAATGTCACCTATCCCAACATTCTCCCACTTGACAGTATACATTGCAATTGCATCCATGAGATACAAATAAAACATATAATCAAGTATAGTGATCAAGGCCCATGTCCTTCCTGCACCAAGAGAACTTATCCATGGTCATTGGCTTTGTGAGAAAATCAGCAATATTATCCAAAGTATCAACCTACTTAGTATGAGCATGATACATAGCGTTTTTGGCTAAACATATGGCACTCTAACTATCACATCCAATCCTCATTGTCCTACAATTAAAACTATTGCATTACCAAGTCTCTGTAACCAAATTGCCTCCTTAGAGGCATGTTTAGCAGTCATATACTTTGCTTCGATGGTGGACAATGCAATTGTAGGTGGCCCCTTACTCATCCAACTCACTACACCTCCAAAGAAAGTAAAAGAATAGCCATTAGTATACCTTTGACTATCCAAGTCACCTACCCAATCTGCATCAACAAAACCCTGTATGTCCAATGACTTGACCACATCATTAGTACCATGTTAAACCCAACAATAATCTAAAGTACTTGTATTTGAGAAAAAAAATTCAGCTTAATTGCAAGTAACAATAAACTAAATCCCAATCAACAATGGAGAACAAAGGAAACTAGAAGCAGATAAACATGAAACAATATCACCTAGTCTTCAAGCTTCCATTGGTTGACCTCCATTGGCCTTCTGCATCTTGCTGAAAATGATATAATTGCCCTCATATTTGAAGTGCAACTATCACCTATGCCTTAGACAAGAAAAATATTGAAGTAATATGATTTTCTCAAGTACTCAAAAGTTCTCAAGCATGCTGAAAATAGCTATGTGTGTGTGTCCAAAATGACATGAAAGAGGCCTTTTAAAGAATTTCAAATTGAGAATGGATGGACAGGATTAAAAGTTGGTGAAGACCTAAGATCAAAGGCCGGGAATCAATGTCATAAGGAGGATTAGGGTTATGGAAACATTAGGTCAAAGTTAGGGAAAGCTTTGAAATGAAGGGTTGAGATTTAATTGAAAGCAATTAAATCAATGTTGGAGAAAAAGAAGTAGTTGAGATAATAGAAATTATTTAATTTATGGAGAAAAGTTGACTTTTGGGAGATAATGGTTTAATTCATAAATGGAAATAAGATAGAAGGAAATGGTGGGATGGAAAGTGGGTTAAATAAATTAGTTTATTTAATTGAAGGATAAATGGTAATGTTATAGAGGAAATAAAGATTGATTAGTAACAAATTTAAATAAATAAATGTAATTTATTTATTTAAATAATCATCGAGGAATAATTAGGAATTATGACATTAGGACATAATCAAATGATTTAATTATATGAGGGGGACGTTTGACATAGAAAAATGGAGCTCGAGGGCTTAGGTCATTTTTAAGTGTCTACATTTTTCCCCTCTTTGACATAATGGAGTTTATCACATTGTGTCAAAGAAAATAAGTCAACGATATGCCCCAATGTGAAAGTGATGAGAGGAAGGATGATGAAGAGGTACTAATATGCCCCCTCAAGAGGACATGTGGGTTCAAAGAACATGACTGTGCTCTCAAAATGGATGAGAAGACTAAAGGATGAAGGAATAGAAGAAATGTTAGCACGGGAGACATGGATGTTAGGATGAAAAAGGAATACTTCAATATTTTGCTAAGTAACAAACAAAATAGGCATTCCATAATCATCATTGGGTAGTAAAATGTGACAAATGGACAAAAACACCATGATATGACATAGACCAAGGTGTGCAAGGTCATCCACTTGCAAAAAATAGACAATTGCAGACAAGGAATGTCTTAACTCATACTAAGGGCTAAGTTGCCCCAGTCTTTTTGTCAAGACACACCAAAGACAACAATCAAGTAAAATCAGGCCATGAGACATAATCACACCTCTAAATCCTCCATGGGAAATCCTCGAGGTAGCTAGTAACATGTCTAAGAGACAAAACAATAAAAAAGATAAGACAAAATAGACTAGCAAAATCAATAGTCATTCAATATGTTTGCCAATATTTGTTTGTCGAAGGGTGATTGCTTGACAATTTGACTATTTGATTGTCTGACAGTTTTGATGGTTTGATGATGCCTGTCATCAAGAAGGACACGTCCTAAAAAGTCCAATGACTATGTGACAAAGCATGTCATCAAGAAAGACACATCCTAAAAAGGCAAATGATATTTTGACAGGTGTCCAATTCCAAGAAGGACGCATCTTGAAGGGGACCATAAAGTGACTAGGTTGACATTGTGTTGGCAATTTGACTGATGTTTGACTGATGACTGAGTGGACTATGCTATCTATTGAGTTGCAATTTGAATGTGGATGTTCTAATGATTGTCTTGTGTCTGAGTTTGACTATGTCTGACTTATTTGATCTATGTGACAAACCCTAAAGGATTGACCTAGGTGGCCTCGGGGGCTCATCGACAGGTGGCCTTGCCTACGTCGTGCACTCAAAGACCTCGTAGTTTGACATGACTCTTGACTTTGTTGAAATGACAAAGTGTTGAATCATGATTTTATTTGACAACGCTTAAAAGACTGACCTAATGTCTTAGAGACTCACAAGTGAGTCTTTCCTATGTAGCAAATGTGTAGAGACAATGTAGTTTGACAAGGACAAAAACTGACCTAACTAACTCTAACTCTATTTTTGGGATTTTTGAGTGTTATCTGAATGTTTTTGTGTTTTTTGACATGTTTTGATTTTTTTTAATTTCTTTTTCAGGACATTTTCTAATTTTTATGGATTTTTTCAAGACATTTTCTGATTTTTATGGATTTTTTTAGGACATTTTTTAATTTTTATGGATTTTTTTAGAACTTTTTATGATTTTTATGGATTTTTTCAAGACTTTTTTGATTTTTATGTCCTTGTTCAGGACATTCTCTAATTTTTAGGTCTTTTTTCAAGACTTTTTCAATTGTTAGGGCCATGTGTGATACCCATTTCAGTCACATGATAAAAGGTTACCCCTAGTCAGGTCGAGAATGAGCCAAGCAGAACGAGATGGAAAGGATGTGCTTAGTATGGACAATGGACGGTATGCGAGACTTGATGTCAACCATTGTCGGCCATGGAAAGAAATGGCATCATGTTAAGCTGAATGTCATGATAATTTCAGAAAAGTGGATGTTTATTATGGTCCAAGGTAGATAGAGTGACAATAGATGGCAAAGCAATGACTGACTACACATGGCGCCTGTTTTCCAAGTTTTCACCATGGTACTTATCCAAAGTGCCTATTTACTAGGTTTTCACTATTGAATGCATTATTTCTCTTTACTATTTTCTTGTCATTTTTTCATTTTTTGGGTGTCACCAAGACGCCTGTTTGCCAGGTTTTCATCAGGGTGACAATTTTTTATATTTTTCAATTTTTTTGTATTTTTGAGGTTTTCAGTCAGACTTTCTGATGCTATGCATAGAACTTTTGAAGATATAGACTGTTGATGGGCTCTGTTAGTTGTTCACCATTTGGAGTAGCTAGCTAATATGCTCCAAAACTAAAAGAGGATGTGATGACGTAAGGACCTAGCCAATTTGGTTTGAACTTGCCAGGTTTTTCTCTATCAACTTGATTCTTAGGATTTTGCATGAGGACTAGGTCACCAATGTCAAACTTTCTAACCATTACTTTCTTGTTATAATTGTGACAGAGATGATTTTGATATGCCAATAGGTGATTCAGGGCATTATGTCTTCTTTCATCTAACATCTCTAACTCATGCAGTCGTGATTGTCTATACTCCTCATCATCGATCATACCCTTCATGGAGACTCGCAAAGATGGGATTTCAACCTCGATGGGCACGATGGCTTCAGCTCCAAAGACCAAGATGAATGGAGTGGCACCTGTAGGTGTGTGGATGCTGGTCGATAGGCCCACAGAGCAAGGTTGAGTTGGATGTGTCAGTCGCGTCCAGCATCATTGATTGTCTTCTTAATAATTTTGATAATCATTTTGTTAGACACCTCAGCTTGACCATTTCCTTGGGGATAATAGGGCGTGGAGAAATGATGTTGGATATGAAAGCGTTCACAAAGCTCACAGACGTCCTAATTTTTGAAAGGATGACCATTGTCTGTGATGACAGATTGTGGGACACCATACTGACAGATTATGTAGTTGAGGATGAATTTGGAAATTTTCTTGCCGGTTATGTAAGTGAGGGGAACAACTTCAATCCATTTGGTAAAATATTCAGTAGCAGTAATGATGAATTTATGGCCATTGGATGAGGTAGGATGGATTTTTCCCATGAGGTTGAGTCCCCATTGTGCGAAGGGCCACAGAGAAGTGATTGGATGAAGCTCTTACGTTGGAACATGAATTAGATCACTGTGTACTTGACATTTATGACATGTTCTCACAAACTAAAGAGCGTCCTTTTCCATTGTCGGCCAGTAATACCCAAGTCTAGTAATATTTTTGGCTAAAGTCGGGCCACTCAAATGGGATCCACATATACCCTCATGTACCTCACGTAAGGTTGCTCTTTCTTTTTTAGTGTCGAGACAACGAAGAAGGGCGTTGTCAAAGCTATGGTGGTAAACGGTGTCACTGATGATGGTGTATTAGGTGGCTTTATGAATAAAGGATTTTCGCTGGTTATTGGACAGTTTTGGGGGAAGGGTTTGGGAGTTGAGGTAGTCATATATGTCTTGATACCAAGGTGAATTGGGACCAACAAGCTCACAAACCATTTCGGATTCAGGAATATCATAAGCGGGAACCAACAATTGTTCCACTAAAAACTCAAATTGTGGCACGTTGTTGGGAATGTCCAGGAGAGACCCAATCATATCCATTGCATCTGCTACCTTGTTTTGTGCCCTAGGAACTTGCTCAAAAGAAATCATGTGGAAATATGACAAGAATCCATCAACCATGTGTTTATAGGGCATCAAATTTTCATCCTTGGTGTCGTATTTGTCATTAACCTGGTTAATGACCAACTAAGAATTATCGAAGACCATAAGAGCTTTGATTTTCCATTTGATAGCCATTCAGAGTCCTGTGACAAGTGCTTCATATTCAGCACCATTGTTTGTGTAAGGGAAGGCAATTCTGAATGACTTAGGGATAGAGTCCCCTTGTGGTGTGATGAATAATATTCCTACCCCTAAGCCATGATCTATGTGAGATCCATCAAAATAGAGCTTCCAAGGTGATGGCGGTTATACCTACAAGATGGATTCATCTGGGAAATTGACCACTAACAAATGATCACCTTATATGGGAGCATCTACGAGTTGATCTGCTATAACTTGTCCTTTTATAGCCTTGCATTCCATATACTATATGTCATACTCACTCAGTATCATTACCCATTTTTCCAAATGTCCTGTCAATGTTGCCTAACTGAGGAGATACTTCAATGGATCTATCTTGGCCACTAAGTGTGTTTTATGATTCAATATGTAATGACGTAATTTTTTAGCAGCGAAGACAACTGCAAGACAGGCACATTCAATGGATGTGTAGTTGAGTTCATATCCAACCAATGTGCGACTGATATAGTATATGGCCCGTTCTTTTTCCTCATAATCATTTTGTGCCAGCAATGCCCCCAGTGTTGAGGTAGTTGTAGAAATGTATAAAATAAAAGGTTTTCCTTGAATGGGAGGCATGAGGACTCGAGGTGATAATAACTATTGTTTAATCTATTCAAAGGTTTCCTGACATTTATCTGTCCACACAAAGGGGATGCCCTTGCGCAAGAGCTACTGAAATGGTTGACATTTTTCTGCAAGTTGTGCAATGAAGCGCCAAATGGATTGTAGTCTACCTTGTAATGTCCTTAAGTCACTGATCCCTTTGGGTAGGGGCATGTCTAATATAGATTTCACTTTAGTGGGGTCTACTTCAATGCCTCTACGAGAAACTATGTACCCCAAAAGTTTTCCTGACGTCACACCAAAGACACATTTCTTCGGATTCAAACGGACCTTGTATTCTTCCATCCTCTTGAAAAAAATTTCTAGTACCTTGAGATGATCTTTGTCTATCAATGATTTTTCCAAAAGTTCATCCACATAATCTTCCATTAGTGTATGCATCATGTCATGGAATATTATTTTCATGGTTCTTTGATATGTGGCACCCGCATTCTTAAGATTGAAAGCCATCACGTTCCAACAATAGGTACCCCAAGGACATGTGAATGCAGTTTTGTGCTGATCCTCAAGAGAAATACGAATCTGATTATAACTCAAGGAACCATCCATAAGAGACATCATCTCGTATCCTGCTATGAGGTCAATAATAATGTCTATGTTAGGCAGTGGAAAGTCATCCTTTGGGCATGCCTTATTTAAATCATGAAAATCTGTGCAAATGTGGATTTGACCATTGGGCTTTGTGATAGGTAGAAGATTGGATATCCAGTCTGCATAATCTATTGACCTTATGAAACCCATGTTTAGCAACTTCTTGAGTTCAGCCTTGACCAGCAATGCAATATGTGGGTGCATCTTTCTTAACTTTTGTTTAACTGGCTTAGCATCAGGCAGCAAAGGCAGGTGGTGCAATACTAACTCTGGATCCAGTCCCGACATATCGTAAGACCATGCGAAGTTAACCTTTCTTTCTGAAAAGAACTGTTGGAATTCTAGTTTTTCTTCTTATGTGAGTGATGTAGCAAAGAGAACCATTTGGGGTCCTCTATAGTAGCTATGTTGACTTCGATGGTGTCTTCGATAAGCATTGTCAATTTTTCTTGAGTGATGGGGAGAAAGTCCAGTCCTCCATCCTTGGGCGCCTCAAGGAAGTTTTCACCCTCAAATACGTCCTTTATTTTTACTTTTTTATTGTCAGAAGGTGCCTTTTGATTTTCACCTAAAGACATGTCATTTTTTGTTTTATTTTTATTTTTCATTTTGTGACTAGAGGACGACACAGGCTCCCCAAAGTAGGCTGCACAATCTAGGTCAATAGCAAATCCAACCTTGTGGTCTCCACTTGGTATACCCTCACGCAGTCCCATGAATTCTGCTATGGCCTCATCATTCTGAAATGTGTCCATAACTGGCAGGCCTTGTTGATCCCAATTAATTAGTTGTGGGTAGACTAAGGAAATACCATCATCAGTATTAGGGAATGGTGAGGGGGGATGCAAAAAGCATGCCGACAAATTTAGAGAGGTTAAAGATAAAATTTTAATCATCCAACTCCACACCAGATTCTATCCAATATTCTCCTTCACTTGATTCATACTCATTGTCAAAATAAGGGACAAATGGACTCGCATTGGGGTCGGTAGTGCCATGCGGCGAGTCAGATGATTCCAAGTGAGGGTCATTGCTACTAGATGGTTGGACGGGTCTAGCGGAAGGATGGTCAATCAGGCTAGACTATAATTCAGACTTGGCGTTATTCCTCAAGACTTTAGAGTTGTCATTATTTCATGTCGAATCAAGCTTAAACATTTTCTGAAACCTCTCTTCAAATGTACGTTCTCCAGGTTCAAGGAACAAGTCATCAAGGCAACAATCACTTAGGACCGTTGGGAGCCAAATTCCCATTCTTGTGAGTCAGTTTCGATAAAGGGGTCTTCAATTGTCTCCACATATTCCGAAGCATTCACTCTCTCACTCGAGAGTACAGTGGTACGTTGATCACCAGATTCAAGTGTTCCTAACCCTAACCCAAGACATTCTGGTCTTCTTGTAGGCATTAGAGGCTCTTGTCTTCCTATTTTTTCTTTGCCAAGGCCACTAGTTCAATTGTAGCCTTTTACCCTTACTATGTCATAGCCTTTACCATATATCTCTACTGGCAATGGGGGTGGACTTCTAGGGTCTCTGTAGATCCAAGACAATACACCTTTTGTGTATTCTTTTCTCATGTCACCCCATTTTATGAATATTATTTTTGGAGGAACTTTGAAAACTTCCTTTGGCTCTATCATGAAACAAGGCTTTCCATAGACCTTAGGAGACTTGGGTATTTTTGTTATGCAATAAGTCGTGTTTAGCTTATATTCTCCACACCCTTGGTCCTAAATATTGACACTTGGATCAACGCTTGGGGTGGTGGATGAAGTGATGGATGTCAAAGAGGTGGATATGACTGTCGATGAGGTGGATGCGGATGTCGAAGCAGTGGATGTAGATGTGGAGGGCTTAGCAAGTGTGGATGGATCAATGTATTTGGAGGAAGAAGTTGTTGAAGCTCCACGGTTAATGGGCACTTGGCGCTCACAGATGCCTCTCCAATTGGTACAATACTGAAATGGGTTGGGATATCCATATATGGTAATTTCAGTACCTTCAAAAGGGAACTTCAAGCATTGGTGATAGGTGGATGGGACAGCCTTTAGGGCATGAATCCAAGGTCAACCAAGCAAAATATTGTAAGGAAGTTCTAGATCCAGGACTTGACAAGTTGTATCCACAATGATTGGTCCTATCTGAATAGGGAGTGTGATTATGCCCCGAGGGGAGTGTTCTTCATCATCATATGCCTTGATAACTATGCTCTTTGTAGCATCTACACAAGCATCATAAAATCCTAGAGCCTTAACCATTTTTAGGGAGCATATGTTCAGTCCTACTCCACCATCTACTAAAACTCATCCGACCTTATGTTTATGGATGAATACTTCAATGTGTAAGGCATCATTATGATTGGTCTTTGGTGATGAATAATCTTGGTCTAAAAATGTTATGTAATGGGATGTAGTGAGGTATTCCACCATGGCCTCAAATTGGTTGACATCAATATCCTTAGGGATGGACGACTCTTGCAAGGTTTTATCAAGTATATCCTTATGTGCAGGAGAAATGCAAAGCAACTTAGGTATGGAAATCTACATAGGGGTTTTGCCTAATTGATCCATAAGGTTAAACTGACTCTTAAGTTATGACTACTTTGTAGATGATCTAGGTTGTGATTGCCTAGCAGATGGACCGGGTATCATGATTTTTGGTTGCCTAGGAGGAGGAGGACCAGCTATGGTGACTTTTCCACTTCAGGTAGGGGCGTTACATTCAGGTGCTCTTTTGACAGTGATGGTATTGGCATATTCATCATTGGTTCAGACGTGGTTAATAATAGTTGCATTGAAATAATCATATGTGGCGCAAGCATAATTAGCTTGATTATTATTTGTCCTAGGACTTGACGTTGAGGCTTGATTTGAACCATGGTCTTGTAGTGGGTTCTTGTGAATAGTATGGTTTGCATTTGATGCAAATTGTGGCCCACCCAATTCAATTGTGCAATTTTTGATGAGGTCATGAACCAAATTCTTTAATTGTTGACAAGAAGAGGTTTTATGTCCTTTAGTGCGGTGGTAATCACAGAAAGCATTGTCATCCCACCATGATGGCTTAAATTGTCCTGGGTCATATGGTTTAGGGTCTTCTAGTGTAATGACACCGTTTTGAAGGAGCTTCTTGAGGACATCCTTGATTGGCTCACCCAAAGGGGTATATGTGCAACTTCTCAGAATTGTCTAGGTTGATGGGGTTGCCTTTGGTTTTGATTGTTTTGATTGTTTTGATGATTTGGAATGGCATTAGCAGTAGGTGTTTGTGTGATTATTTGTGTGTTTTGTGGTTGAACTCCTTTAAGAGTAAGTACGAGACCCATTGTGTTGACTGCCTTAGCGTCGATAACACCATCATTTGTTACGTGTTTGTTCTTGACCCAATATTTGTTCTTGTCTGAAGGTTGGTTTGTGTTTGTGTTCTTAGGGCCATATTTCAGTTGTCCTTTAGCAATAAGGGCCTTTTTCCAATTGGACTCCTCTTTCGACTAAGTCTGCAAAAGTTGTGCAGCAGTGGACTTGTAAGCCATATTTTAATGAACCTAGGAGTGTTTGGAAAAACATGTCAACTTTCTCTTTTTCAGGTATGTCAATGTGACGACTTGCTAGACTTCTCCATCTTTGGAAAAATGGGATAAAATTTTCACCAGTGTCTTCTTGTGTAAGTGTGCATAAGCTAGTGATGGAGGTGTCTATGTCAATGTTATATGCATAATTTTTCAAAAATTTGTTTGTAAGTTCGTCCCATGTTTTTATCCCCTTCAAAGTGGAGAACCATTCAAGTGTGGGTCCTATTAGACTCTTGGAGAAGAGTCTCATCAAGTAAGTGTGTTCATATGCAATGTCCATACAGTTGGTCATGAATTCTCGAACGTGTTCAATAGGATTTGTCTTGCCCTTGTATTTGGTGAAGTTCCATGCCACATATCCAGGAGGAAATGGTGGCATGTATAGACTTGTGTCAAAAGGATATGGGCATAAGTCGTATGACACATGTGAATTTTTGTTGGACATTTGCATATTCTCAATGGTTTTTTTTAAGTCCATTACTTGAGCTTGCAAGGCATCAATTATAGGATTGTTTGTTGCATCACACATGGGAGTAATGGGTATCCCATGTGTCCCCATTTGTTGTGAAGAGACATTCGGATTTTGTCATGGAATGTGTTGTTGTGAGGTGTATGACGTGTTTTGATTGGAATGTTGTTGATATTGCAAGTTTTGATTAGGGACATGTTGATGGGTATGAATGTGTGATGCATATGTAGGAATGTGCCCTCTAGCCACTTGAGTTGATATTTGTGGGATATGTTGGCCATGAATGTTTTGGTGTCCAAATGAAGCCATAGGCTGCGTATTCTGATTGCCTTGTCCAAATTGTTGGAATTGTCCATGGGGAACATTTGTGTTTTGCCCTTGGGAAGTATTGGTATTAAATTGTGACGATGTGTTGACATTTGGTTGTGGTCCGGTAATAAAAATACGTCATTTACGTTCTCCAAAGGGATTGAATGAGGTCCCAATGAAAGGATTTGATGATGATGCTCCCATGGTACTAGATGTAGCTCCAAATAGGGGGTTTGAAGAGCTTGCCCCCATTGATGAGGATCCAAAGGTAGCTCTAATTGATTGTGAGGATGTTGTTGACATTATAGGCATTGATTGTGACATGGCTTGTGACATGGTTGGTGTCCCTCCAATGGATGTTGCATTGATCGAGTTGGAGGTATTTTGATTGGAGGTGCCACTAGAGGTAGTATTGATGGTGTTTGTATTATTTTTTGTTGTGGAGGTATTGTTTGTGTTTTATTGAGGTATCGAGTGTGACTGATTGGGTTGTTTCGTGTCATCAGGAGAAGCAGGTCTTATGGTGTCAATTTCAAAGCCTCGTGGTAACTTCGCCCCTTGGTCTAAGAGCATAGCTAAATATCTGTCAGGATCATTCAAGACCAAGTCCTCTACAAAGGAGGCTACTTCATGATTTTGGGTTGCACCCTCTAAGTCCTCTACAAGCATTTTCACATTTTGGTCTCTCTATATGAATGGTTCAAATGGATTTCAAGAGGAATATGGTATGTTTATGTCACTGAAAGGATTGATAAAAGATGCCCCCATGTCTTTGTTTGAGTTCATGTTGTAGGGGTTATTGCCTTGTCCAAAAGGATCAATTTGTTTTCTTTTCCTTTGGAGTCTAGTCTCAACCATAAAGTGTTGCTCAAATGAGGGAATGATAATGACACTAATCTATGTTTTTATTTTTTTGGAATAAAGGAATGACCTTGCAAAATGATAATGTTGCCTAAAGGAAATGAATAATGCAAAGTGACAATGTAAAAGGGGAGGGACTAAAATGAATGATGGACTAACATTTTGCAGAATGCAAGGTCTAAGGAAACTCTAAGGTGAAATCACTTTTGGTAGACTTAAGGAAAAGTACACTAACCATTCGAGGTTTGGTCAATGTCTCAATTTGGATTGTCAAGGGACTTGTTTGTAGGACTAGCTGACAAGATGACAAAATGACCAAGTGAGGTTTCCACACTAGACTTATGAGTGGGAAGACTCACAAAAAGGACAAGAGACTAAGAGATTGATTATGATTAAGTCCAATGACAATTTAATCTTGAAGACAGAGATTTGACAAGGTATGGTAAGTTTTCCTATTCTCAAGTCTACAAAAATGAGGACCTAAAAGTTGGTTTATTGCTAGAAATGATGATGATGATGGACTCTAAGGTGCAACTAGGTTTTGAAATGCTAGACCTATGGTGAAACTAAATGCAAATTAAAATGTAAGGATGGAGGTTTTGAGCAATTCTTTTTCTGGTTTTGAATAGTGACTGTTGAGGAAATATGCCTGAAATAGATTGGAAATGTTTGATCTTGGGTTTTTGACAATGATGGTGATTTTCCAATTGAGAGGAAATTGTGTTGTTTCAAGTCACGAATGTGTTTCAATTTGTCAAATGCATCTTAGTTTAAGCAAATGTGGCACTATGGGTCACAAATGCGGCTCAGTAAATGAATTACAATTTTTTGGAAAGCAAATGTGGTTTAGACCAGTCAAATGTGTTGTTACAGGGAGAAAATGCGGTTTAGCATAGCGATTGCGGCTCAAAAAGTTCAAATGCATTGTTGGATGAATAAAGGTCTGATTTGTTTACAATTTTGGCTAGTTTCTAGAAGTGTTTGAGTTGGAGTGAGTGTTTCTAGGTCTATGAAAAGTGTTTGTTTGTTCAATGTCTCAAAAAAAATTGGAAAACACAATGTTTTGTTTGAAATCATGCACAATGAAGAAAAGTACAACCTAGGTTAGTCAAGGACTACATCCACTGCATTCCACATGGGTTTCCCCAACTGCACTTATTCTTAGCGTGTGAATTCAAAATCTTGGCCACACAGGCTCCCCCTTACATTGCACTCACTTCTCGGGTCAACCAAGCTTCCAACCCCCATAAATCTCCCATGGCAAGTTGATCACCTCTACTAAGAACTGTGAGAATGTGGATGCCTTTGCAATGACCATTGTTGCACCAGCGAATAGATGGGTTTTTGGCCACTACACAAGAAGGTTCTAGTAGATACTCAAGGATGCGGCACCTCGCGAGTGTATAACAAGTCACTTAAGGCTTTAACCAATCTACTAGGGGCTCTTATACCTTTAGAAGAAAAGGTAGGTACCCGGTTTCGAAAGGCATTACACGGCTCAGGCCTACATATCGTGAAGACTTGACAATTTAGTCTCATCCTTTTATATACCTACCCAAGCGAAAAACCGGTTGGATTCATTCCATCTTTTGAGGCAGGCCCCTTTAAGGTTAAAAGACAAAAATAGGTGGGTCTAGTTTCTGATCACCAAGTTTGCACAAGGTGAGAGCATACTCCCTACCACCTGCAAACACAATCAAGCAAGGTTCTTTAACCTCCTAATTAAATCTAGATGAGACAAACAATTGTTCTTTTTAGAGCACCAATGGAAGTGTTTGGGTGGTTATACAAAATGTCTAAAGGTGTTTTTGATTCTTAAGATTACCAAATGGCGCAAGAGAAAAGCATACACACCTAGAAACAAAATGCAAACCACAAGACAATGCAAGCACTTGTAAATTAAACTTGCTTTTGATGTTAAATCAAGTACGCAAGTTCTTTTTAGGCCCACTAAGCATTTTATGTGAAAAAGGCACTCAAGATAAAGCAAAATTGAAGCAAGAGCCCTACAAAACATGATTAGTAGTTTTGAGTCTCCAATCTTTGACAAGCAACAATTGACATTGCAAATCTTGAATCGTGCACATTCGAACCTGCAAAAAGATCAAAGATTAGCTAAAAAATCAAAATTAAACTAGAAA